>VYXF01011919.1:263491-326255 GCA_013397295.1 Polioptila caerulea
CCTCATACCTTCAACTGTGAAAGTGAAGTTTGGAATATTTCTCGACTGAAGAATGTTTTCAATTGTTCACTCTATGTCAGAACCAATGAAACTGTCTGGGCTTCAGGGAAATGATGAAAGGAGAGAATTTACAAATCACAGAGGGAACTTGCCCAGAAAATATATAAAAAACCCTCAAAGTAATTTTTTAAGGGCACCACCTTGATTTCCTTGAAGCCTTTTGCATCAACTTATCGAATTTTCCTTTTGACATTAGCCAGTACATTTCTTCTTTTCAATAAAAGAAAAATCTGACAAAAAAAAAAAAAGTTGTTCCGATACATGAAAGAAAATCTGAAATTCTGAAGGGATTTAGGTGATCAGTCCCTAAAAATGTTGAAGCGATGTTGATAACGGAGAACAACTTGTTCAAAAACCCCAGTACATTTACCTGAAAACCATTACAGCATATTTAACTAAATATCTGCTGAATTTTCTCCATTTTTTGAATTCTATCCCACAGTGCAATTTCTATCTTTAACCAGTTAAATTGGCAGTCTCTCTCCTTACTAAACACTGAAGTGACCTTTGCTGGTAGAATACTAGATCTAGAAACTGAGACTACTGAAGTGTGAAGAATCTAATGATGACTGGCATGATGTCCCAAGGAGAACCACAGCTCAGCAGATAACCCTCCTTCCTGCTCTCTCAGAGGTCAGTATATCAAATAGTACTATTTTTACAATTTATTTAGACTCTGAAAAATTGAATCAATTCCAGAATGTATTTCTTTAAAGAATTCTTCATTTTATGCCATTTTCTTCCTACAGCCAGATGGTAGGTACAGGTTCCAACTGTTAGATCATACTTGAGATAATGCAAACTCCTATAGTAAGGATGCTCAGATCCCATTCTGGAGATCACAGCCATTTTTATGTACCTTAAGCCCCAGAAAAAAAAAGATAATTCTTGCACCTAATCAAGGGTTTAAGCTCAATTCCAAACTCAGATGTGGGTTTTGTGCAACCTCAGGGACTACATTTGTTCTCTCACTGTCTCAAAGACTTATCCAGAAATGAGATATGACATCACGGTCTCCTCACACTGATTTGATATTTTTTGTTTGCTTTTGTTGTTTTTTTGGGGGTTCAGTTGTTTGTTTTTTTTCCCCTGGGAAATGGGCACAATCAAATATTTAAAAGAATTGTATTAACTTATATCTGCAGATAAACTGGAAGTGCAAAAAAATTACAATTAATGCAAACTACAGTCCATATTTCAAAATCATGTTGTTACTATCTGCACATATGTAATGTGTTTTCCAGGGGCAGTACAAAACCAAAAATGCATCTACGTGCAAATACAGCATGAGATGTGAGAGACAAGTGCAGTCCTATCTTTCTTGCATTTCATCCACAATATGAACATTTCTCCTTTCCACAATTGGTTCCATCAAAGTATAATGGGTTGAAGTTTAGTAAATAAATTCTGTTGTTGATATATAAAGCGAAGTAAATCCAGCTCAACCTGTCTGTGTTGGATTTGAAGACTCAAGGAAGTAAAAACTAGCAAAATGCTCATCTCAAAAGTACTCAGACATACATCTGTGTTTTAGAGCATATTTCTGGCAACAGAAGAGGTATCATCTCTACACAGTCATTTTAAAATGGAGAACTATGCATGTGCACACACTTGAAAGGGAAGTTGCAGAGCTGCCCATCAGCCAAGGACTTTCTGTCATTTTTACTGATAAGCTGAGGCTCTCCAGACATTCTGGGAATTTTCAGAACAAGCACAGATTACTTTTTTGACCTCAGTGAGATGTATACATTTAAGCACTCAAAGAGCTATTAAGTAGAGATTTTACAAAGTGCCATAGTCACCCAGTAAAGTCAAGTGTGATCTTCCCAGCAAGCTGTCATAGCGAAAACACCACACTGTACATTTCAGACCAAAGATGAAGATGCATTTCACACTGGAGACTTTCCCAAAAACTCTCCAAAATCCAACTTTTGTTTGTAACTCTTGAGAATGATGAAATACTGCTGAAATACTTGTACAGGGAAGCTCTTGCTGCCTTGGAGATGCAGTACCATTTTGTAGCCTCGCATGACTCCAAGGCTCACCTGTGCTTCCCCCCCACAGCCTTGCTCTCAAATGCCTATCTAGGACAGTGGATCTCACTCTTAAGGGGAATGTTAAGACTGCCTGCCTCAGCTTCTGAGTTTTCAGGGTGACTGATTGCCACCTTTTTTAAAATTCTTACAGAACTTTTATATTATCACAGAACTTTTATATTATCACAGACCTTTTAACCAGTGAAAGAGGCACAAGTTCTATCTATATAGTTAATATTCCATCTCTACATGTTAAAATACTTCTAATCCATCTTTAATGCGGAAACATCTCATCCCAGCTCCTGAAACAGATAGGGATAAGTGATCTCAAACCACCTAGAATAAAAGTTTTAGCTCAACTGTAAAGATCATGGGTGGAATTAAGCTGCTGATTTTCAAAATGTGACTGTTGTATCTCTTGCATTAATTTGGACCTGTGCCTCATGCACATTGAAGCCAAAAATGTTTTAAAAATGCTTCCAATTCCAGTTGTATAGAGCCAAATGCAAAAAGAAAATGGTAATTTTTCTGTATTATGTGAGCTTAAGAAAAGATGGAAAAGTACTGAAGGGTATTATTTTCAAGATATTCACGACAAAGAAGCTGGCAGAAATTCAGTTGCCTTGTAAATATTATCAAAGTTTTGCTTACTTTTAAATATTTTTGACAAGAACTTTATAACATTTTTATACAGAATATAAATCTAGTGTGTTTTGTTGTAATTTTAAGTCACAGTAGTCAAGCCACAGGCAAGAGGCATTTCATGGGAATGTATAACCAGTATGAAGGATGGTCTTCAGAAGCAGATTCTGGTACAGTCCAAAACTGAATTCTTTTCATATTTATCAGTTTGATGGTTTTATAGATTTTTCTTACATTTTAATGCATTTTTGATGTATAGGTTGTCTTGATATTTGTTTATCTGTTTACATCTTAAAAATATTTATATACTCATTTACATTAGGAAGTTTTCTCCTGACAAGCATGCAGAATTAGCTGTGTTATCACAGAAACTAAGGAAGTAACAGAGAGATGTGAATGTTACCATGGTTTTAAAAATCCCAATCCTACATCTTAAAATTCCTATTTAAGTCAAATGTTTGAAAGGAAATAACCCCTCTAAATATTTGTCATTATAAAAATACATCTCTACCCCATTCCCCCAAACATGCTATCTCAAGTCAAAATGGAAACAAACCCCTAAAAGATCTACATAGCTCCCTTTTATCTATTCTTTCCTCCAATTAAAGAGAAAGTTGTTAAGACTTTTGAAGCTGTCTTCACAGGTTATGGTTGAGACTTGAGAGCAGGCCCTCAGCAGGAAGAGGATGGGTAAGGCGACAGCAACAAAGTTCTCATGTCCTTCTGTTGAAGGAACATCTTTCCCTTGTCTCCAGAGTTCTCCTCTGCTTTTAAAGACATCCTCCATCCCTGGCTATCCTGCCCTGCACGGCACATTGCTCATCTCCACACAAAAGGGAATGAGGTTGAGACACAAATATGTTTCTCTTGACATCATAAACAGACCCTGTCTCAGCACTGCGGGGCAAATTACAAACGGTAACACTTTTTTAAAGAAGTTAAAAGAGATGAAGTGAAAGGAACATTTAAAAGCCAATTTTCAATCAAATATAGAAAGAAAAAAACACATAGAAAGAACTCTAATGATAAAAATATTATACAGTATTCATCATAGGTGTTAACTAATGGAAACCTATTTTATAATATCTGGTGACTTAATACAAGGAAACCTACCTCCACGACCAAAATTCCCAAGATCATTGGGTCCACTAGTGCTGTTATTTACTGGCAGACTTGTGGCAGGCCAAGAGTCTGCAAGCCAAGGATAACTGGGGTCACTGGCATTCAACAGACCTGGTCGACTGAAACAGAAAAAGAAAAAGAGTTATACACACAAATATATGTACATATATGTAAAATTACAATATCTGTGAGATTAGTAGTGATGGGAGAGGGAATATAACTGCTCTTCTAACACCATAGGAAACTAACTGTTTAAGACTTTAATTTATTTCAAATTACAATTGTATAGCCTTTGATGATTTAAAGACCTTGAGCAGTTAATTAAGGTTATATACAAATCAACTTTGTCAGTAGAAGTGGGACTAGGCATCCATCGTGACTCTGCCAGAATCCAAATGAACTCCGTTGTCTGTGTGAAACAGGAGTTAGGCAGCACCACCACGGGATCCTACGCCAGGGCTGAATGATAAATTACCACCTCAAGGGAGCCATCACTCAAACTGATTGCTCCATATCAGCCATTTCCAGGACTTTGGGCTACTATTTCTTCCTTCCCTTGCATCCCAAACGCATGCCTGTCATCTACAGGCTGGTAACACTTTCTTTGAGCACTCTTGGATGGTTTAGAGGCAAACAGGTTTGAGGAGGATTAATGGAAAGTCCACAGCTATCTCTGTGTGCCACTACTGCATGGTTTTTATTTCCCTGTAATTCCCAGCTTTGAGAGCAGCGTTAAACTTTGAGCATGGTGAAAGAGAAGGCACGTTCGGGCCACAAGGCACGGCGCCCCTCCCACCCCAGGAAAAAGGGAAATTTAGCAAGGCAGATGGACTGTTTGTATTTGTGTTCAGCAGGGCAAACAAATCCTTTGCCGCAGACACCCCTTTCTCCCCAACGAAAACAAAAAGCCGCCCGCAGTTCCGCAGTTTTCCTGGGTTATTAAAGCACTCGCCAAGTTGGAGCAACATCTCCGATCATTGAACATTACAGACCCCTGCCTGGAGCAATCCCTAAGAGAAACATCGGTTCCCATGGAAACGGCAATAAGGACGACCCAGCCGCATTCTTGCCACATCTACTCGCTCTCATTAGGCCTAATCTCTTTTTGCTAAAATATTGATTAAACAGGAGATTGGAAGTTATTACCAGGGCCTAATTACAATCTCCATATTGGCAAAGGGAAAATAGATGAGGATATATGGGCCCGTTATCAGCTTTTATCAATTTCAATTGAGTAGCCAAAGTTGTGGAATCCAGTCCTATCAATCTACAGCCTATTCATCATCCATGAATCATTTATTTTGTGATCGATTAAGTGTAATTGTTCACTCACAGCAATTTAGGGGGAGCCAATAAGGAGTCTTAAACAACAGCAACTTCATTTGCTAATGTCTAATTAATGCAATAAACATCCCAGTAACAAATGAACACATTCTTTGTGATATTTACTACTCATTTCTTCCAGGACATCTGGGAGATATGAAACATCTGGGTTTGCTTCTTCCTCCAAAGTGCACAACAGATAGGTCATTAAACCTTGTGGTAAGCTACTTAACTCCTCCTAGCGCTATCAGTCTTCCCAATGATGGGATAAGACCCAAGTGCATATCTGCAGCATTTTTCATATCCCTTATTTTAAAAGTAAACACAGTGGAATGACCTTTATACAAAGAAACGTACCTTCCGTTGCTCATTAGTCCTCCATCTCCTCTTTGGAAGGTGACTGTGTTTTGGTTGGAAAAAACAAAACAAACATACACACACACGCACACACATATAAGACAGGGAAAAATCAATTAGTAATAATTAAAAGTAACAATTCAAACTGTTCAGTGTCCGAGGTTGGAGGTCTCTTGGTATCATCCCATAATAAAGCACAGAAGTGACAAGAAGAGGCTCAAGCACATCGGGGCTACAGTTCATTTAGGATTCCACTGCACGTTACTGATTGACACATTACTGATTGCTCTGTACCTTGCAAGGCAGAGCAGCCACCTGGGCAAAAGGCCTGAATTTACCACAGGCCCCTTCATATGACTTTGCATTGCAGGTCTGAGCCATGTGATGAAATTGTTTTCTTGGCATGCTTCTGCTTCAGTACATAATGACATTGCACCAGTGAGTTAATAACATCATGTCGTAATGCAGTAATATAATGTCACCACACAAATATGTCATTTCCCAGGACAAACACAAAGAGGTGGCAGCTCTATTACAGCTGAAGGGATGGAAAAAAGCATCCAGCTGCATCTTTCCATTAGAAGTACAGTTTAAGAACTAGCACCCACACATAAATGCATACATGCCAGTGTCACCAGGAAGAAAAAGTGTTTCCAGTCTTCCATCCATGGGGAATGCCAAAGACATAATCAGAGGGAGACAATTGCTTTTATGTCTCCATTCATTGGTGTTTGACAAAAAACAGCCTCTCCCTTATCTATCTTATTAGCAGGATTACATTTCAGGGCAATATATGTAAACTAGCATTACTGGTGAGATGCTAATTGACAACATTTGATGATTTTTTCTGAAACACTGAAAAAATATTTTGAATCAAGGCCAACAGACTACTCTGGTTCTCAGTGGCAATATCCCATTATTTATTGTCAGGCATAGATAAGGCAAACTATTAAATTATACCCATGCCCTGGACACCTGCACCCTTACAGACCCCTGACTGGATGAGAGTTTGAATTTCAGTGAGGGATGGAAGAGTTTGTGACCAGCTTAATTTAAAATAGACCTTCATTTGGAAATACTGTTTACTTTTGTAAGACAGATGCTCCCATCATTAAATTATAGCTTTCAGAGTACTTGCAAGATTTTCCAAGTACTAGTCCAAACTATACTAACTCAGGATTAGGCTTTCTATTATACACTATTCTAATCAGACAAAATTCCTGCAGCCAGTAGAAATTCAGTGTTCATTAAAAAAATAAACAGTGACATAAAGCCACTGGGAAAACTCTTCCATAACCTTACAGAATCCCCGATTCTTTATTAACCACCAGGGTAATTTCACAGTGTACATTCAGCAAAGGGGACAAAACTGGCCCCTTTGGAAGCTCTGCTGGAAGAATAGTAGGGTGATTAATTACCCTTCACTGCACAGCAGACTAATACTAATATCAGAAAATCACTGCAGTCATATGTCACATCAAAATGGTTAATAGCTGAATTTTGAAAGGGTGTAATCAAACCAATTAATGAAAAGAAAATCAAAATGCAAGTATGGAAAGTACTAAATAAAGGTCTGCTTTGAAAAACAAGACGTGGTAAAACATTGTGGGTAATTAATTTTAGAGGCAATGCTACTTTCATTCACGTGGTATATAACAGGCTGTCAAATGACTACCACTCGTTGCTTAAAAGTGAATAATCTGAAATGCTGTGCATATCATATGTGATTATGCAAAGATGTGAGTACTGCCTGGCTTAGTTTCCAAGTATCTTGGTCAATAGTACATTAGATGCTGTTTCCTTTCTCCTCCTCTCCTCCAAATTTAATACTTGATTTCTCCAACTTTTTGCATTTGTCAAAGTGACAAGAAATAAAGAAAACGAGAAACAAAGGCTTTGATAACAACCCTTATAAATAAAGTTTACGATTCTAAGGGAATTCCAGTAAAACATATTTTCTGAAAATTGCTTGGATTAATGCTCTTGTTTAGATTGTCATGACCAAAAATTATTTTGAGGTAATTTTGTTGCCACTCATATAGCATATACAGGTGTGAGAACTCTTAAATGTGCATATGGTATGAAGAAAAAAAAAAACCCAACAATACATGTGGCCTACAAAATATTTATATCCCTCTGTACCTTAATAAAGTAAAGCTAAAACTGAGGAGCTAGCAGGAGATAGCTGACAATGTCTGCCTGACACATTTTATTTTCTGTGTAGGCAGGCATGAAAAAACTCCCAGGCATGCCATGAGAACTCCATCAAGAAGACATGACATAGAAACCTCTTTGCTAGAGCCATAATTGCTGCAGGTTAGCTGTGGCTTAGGAGATTTTTGAGAAAAAAACAAGGATCACAGAATTTGCTCCTTTCTCCTCCATGTGTCCCAGTGGTAGGAACCGTTTCCTGTTGCCTTTGTTTTTGTCTTTTTTTTAATTTCCCGTGTTAAATCATCTTACACCCTCCCAATATACACATCATCTTTAGAAGAAAGGTTCACCTTGCAGTGACATTGTTTTTCCTAGGGAAGACTGAGTCTGGTTTACTTGATGTGTACGGAGCTAGGAAGGAAAATAGGTTTTTTTTGTTTACCCTTCATCCTGTACACCAATGTATGCATGGTTATAATCTCAATGAGGAAATAAACAAGAAAGCATTTTACTTATTTAATGTGCTCGGTGTAAAAGGCTTTGGAATATCAACTAAGCTTGCCAAAATTCCTCTTGAAGTGTGGCCATGTCACTGGGATGTGACAAAACCTCCCATATTCCTGATGCCATCCATAAGTGGGCTACCTGAGGCTGGATAGAGAAGGTGCCTTTCTTTTAGCATCAATGTTGTGAAAAGCAAGACAGCTAGCAACAGAAGATATGGTCAGGCTGCCAAAAAAAGCACTATGTTTATCATTCCTGCCATACATTTTGTCAGCATTTTTTCCTGCAATTTGATTTCTGCAATTACAAAACAAGTCTAAACGCCTGAATAGGAGCATACTTAATGCAATGCAGGCTTGTAGTTGTCACTGTAAAAATAAAACACACAGACAGCTGGCTTTATTCATCCTGTCTTCACTTCAAAAAGCAGCAGAGCAATTTCAAGGGGCAATGCAAGAGGAGGAAGGGAAGGATGTCCCTATCACTGACCCACCCATCTTCCTTGCTTTTTATCACCAAAGAAGCAAAAAAGCTCTTTCAGCAGTCTTTGCATCTGATACATGTTCTTAGAAAGGCTGAAGACCTGCAGGGATGAGATTGGTTTTCAAAAGAAGATGAAAAAATAACGTCTGCATAGAGAGATTTTGAAGGAATCCCCACCAGCTTATACTTCAAGGACTGCAAAAATGCAGAAATATAATCCAAAGTGCATTTCAAATGCATAAATATTTCAGGAAATTATATTGTATATATTTGTATGAAAACCAGCATATGTTAAGGAGCTTTTCACATGCTTTTTATTAACTATATAAGGAGGTACCAAAACCATTTACTAATATTATCTGACAAGGTTAAACTTAATCTTCATGCCTACTAGAACTGGAAAAATATGAATGTATAGTGAGTTGACATTCCGAGGCAAGGAAGCTTTAGAAAGCTTTAGAAAGCTTTCTGTATGCCTATCTCTAGTAGGCCACATTTTCTTACTGCAAATGGAAACTTTAATGTTGCCAGCCAAGTCTCATTCCTTTTACTGATAAGCTGTTCCTCAAATATGAATGTAGATTAATCCTCTTTTAATAAGCATTAACTCAGAACAGATAATCAGCACATAAAAATTCCATCAAATCTTCTGTCTACCTTTGGATGATTCTGTCATATAGTTTATCCTCATTTAACAGTTTCAGAAGTAGCACATAAAAAAGTGTAATGTTCCACAATTCTCTATCTATTTTTAATTTGTTTTCTATTTACTGGGTTTCATAAAATCTTTAATCCCAAGGAGCACTAGTCACTAAGTAAGTTTACCTACTCATAAGTTAAAAAACATATTTATTTTTTTGGCATGACTGATGGCCTAGACACTTGAAAACACCTGAATATTCTGCTGAGTGGGTACTGGCACAAGTTTGGGGGCACAGGAAAGATAAGCAGATAAATGAAATTTCTTTTCCCCCTACAAACGGATTCCATGCCTTTTCACAGAAATTTGAAATAAAGAATTGCAACTTCCAATATAAAATAAGCAGATTCTGTTCTGTTACTGTAGTGCAGTATTGAAATAATCCATCTGTTATACAATAAGTGGTCAGATATCTCTTTTGTGCCATATATCATTTTATCATGGAAGCCTGTGGTGCATGTTTATATCCAGGCAATCTGAGTAAAGGGTAAGCATAAAAAAAAAACCCCAAACAAACAAACAACAAAAAAACCCCAAACAAAACCCAACTAACC
Source organism: Polioptila caerulea (assembly GCA_013397295.1). Taxonomy (NCBI): domain Eukaryota; kingdom Metazoa; phylum Chordata; class Aves; order Passeriformes; family Certhiidae; genus Polioptila; species Polioptila caerulea. The sequence goes on from VYXF01011919.1 coordinate 273,427, forward strand.
AACCAAAAAACCCAAACAGTGCAGCAGAACCTTAGCTTTCACACAAACTCAAAAAAGTGAGACCAATCCATCCTTTATGTTACAGGAGAGATGGCTGAAAAGGGACAACAGTAGTGTTTAGTCCCCCTGTGCCAGATTTGGTTTTGCTGAGAGTATATCATGGTCAAAAAAAAGCATATTCCTTGTACAGCTGCAGGTGTTGAGACTACTACTTACCAGCAGTAATCTAACAAACATATTAGCTAAATTTTGTGTTTTGTAGCACTGATATTACTGAGAATCAAGGCCTGGCTAGTCATGGTGGAAAGGGAAGTGGAAGAACAGTGATGACTCAGTAACTACTGGAGTCAGTTCAACTGAAAATTACTAAAAAGATTTAGCTGTGATTATCAATGTCACTTTATTTGTGACCATCTGAGCCATTGATCAGTGCTTATGAAAATGTTCACAAAGACAGAAAGCTAAAAGTATTTAACTCAATCAGTTACTCTTCCCTGACACAAATAGTTACAAACTGCCTGACATTTGCTGTTTTCTCTTCTCCCATACGTTACAGTGGTTTGGTCACAAAGCAGAAACTGTACATCTTAGGAGCCTAATAACAGAATACAAATAACAAGTGGTCTTAGTGAATGACCCATAATCTGCAAATGACCCAAAAAACCATTTTTAGCAAGTAATTATAAAACTGTGTTGATCTGGACTTTTAAAAAACTATTTTTAGTGTTCTATGTTCTACACACAGGCAAGTACAGATGAAGAAAAATAAACCAAAAAACATACACGTCAGAAATAACAGGGGATTTTTTTCTGTGTAAAATAAAGTAAATATATGATTGTTAAACTAATAGATTCAATTCTCTACCACACAGTTATATCTATGTTCTGCAACTCTCTGAAGGAAGAATTTAAAGCAGATGTCAGAACAAAAAGTGTCTACCTTCTAAAATCTGAGTATACTAGGATAAATTAATCTTTAGTAAAAATTCATTGACACCTGTCTCTGTGGAGATTCTGAAAGCTACACACCACTGTCTAAATAATTGTATCTAAACCCAAATTGTTCATGAATCATAACTTTGAAAGGAACAACATACAGTTGTGAGGGTCAAACCTCCACAAGCATTGCTATGTCTTTCTAAATGATATTATCAAGGGCAAATTCAAATATTAGAGAATTAACCAAGTTTTTTTAATGAAACTCTTGGTCTAAAGGTAAGAAACATGCACTATGTTCTGTCAAAAGGAAAATACTTTTTTAAATTAAAAAAAAATGTTTGGACTTGACTATTGGAGGACTTAGGTCCTCAATTCCTCCATAAGTTTTTAGTAGCCAGGAAACAGAATAGTTCTATGAAGTCCACAAGATGTTGAAATTGCTTTTAAAAAGGAAAATTTTTGACAATATCTCTGTTATATCCCAGTTGTCCAACACATGTGGATCAGCAGTATGAAATAATTCTCCGACCCTGTGGCTCCAGCACAACCCCTGTGTTCTGCCAATGCATGCTACAAACACAGCAGTGAAAATGCACCACAGTTCAACACAGCTCACAGTGGCATAGTCACAGGAACCAAATGCAAATGTGTATTATTTCATTTTGAAAAAAAAAAAAAAAAATCTATGTTGTGTCTCAAAGAAAAGGCAGTAAGATGTTTAGGGAGGGATGTGTTGTGCCATAGCTCACAGTAACACGACCAAACCTGCCTGGAAGCTAAGGGAGCAATCCTGAGCTCCCAGAGCTTTTCCACAAGGACATTTCTCCCTCAGAATGTCATGAGCTCCTGGGCCACACACCTTTGGTCATCTGCTCTTTCCTGCAAAGCTGAACACAAGCTGTGTCTAAAGACAAGCAAGAGTGAGAAAGCAGCTACTGAGCATGAGGAGACAGCTCTGGTAAAGGCAACTGAGGGGCCAAACTGCACCCAAAAAACTTGTCAGACTTCTGCTGGAAAATGCTGAAATTTATCAGTCTTTAATACTGTAACACTGAGGTACAATTATTTTTTGAGTTTCCAAATCTCAAGACTAAGTATGAGAGCAGAAGCTAATTGTATTATTACTATTAATTGTATACTCTATTTTTCCTGACTGTCCATATGTTGAATCTTTAATTTGCAATCTTTGTGTTTGCAATGCTTTTTTAGCCACTCTTTGTTTATCCTTCACATATCTTTAATCACGCTTATGATAATAGTCTATCATATATGCTATCTTTTTAAAGATAAGAAAAATAGGATACCAGATCTGAGCTGGGTAGTAAGAAAAAACCCCAAATGCTTCCCTTTAAAAAACCCTTTAAAATCAATGAATGCATCAGTTAGTGACTAGATTGCTTGAAGGTCTGAACAACTCATGGTAAGGCAAACATATACTTAACTGAGAGTTAAAGTAGAAGAAAGGTCAATTCCTACACTTGGATCTGCTAAACTGTTTGAGCTTCAAAATAAAAATTCAGTTATATATATGAATAATGCTTGTTTATGCTAAGTTAGTTCAAGCATCTGGTCCTGATTATTACTTTCAAAACTGCATTTCAGAGAGTTAGATGAGTTAAGTATGCAGATTTATAGTGACAGAGACATTAATGGTGGTAGATTTTACTTTTCCCTGGAATCAGGAGGAGAACAAGTGCTACATTTTTATCACAGATAGGCAGCCAGAGTATCTCTCCTTGTACTCGGCTTTGATTTTTCATATCTCACACATTCATAGACACTTTGATAGCTAATGCCTGAAATGATGTGTTGGTGAGGTAAGAGACAGACTAATGGACAGTACCTGCAGGGGTGAAGGTGAAGGACTGAACTGCAAAACAAGAAAGCAAACACATTGTGAGTTACACACCCTGACAAAAAGCGCCAATTGCAGGGCACTAGTTTCCTCTGGAAGTTACTCAGTTGGGGTTGAACATCATAAGCAGGACACAGCAGCTGAGCTCAAAGCACCAACCAGCCAGCAGCCAATGAGAAATGATGGTTGGAAACATGAGCAGTGAATTTTGACAGTCACGTTTGAAGACTCTGTGCGGACATGCTGTTTTCCAAGTTGTAAACGTTAGGATGAACATTGAAGCATGATTTGTTATCTACTTTCCTTGCTGAAAGCATACACAATTTCATGATGCAATCAATGCTCACATCACATTTAGATGCAGCAAACGCCATGAGAAGGAATGAGTGGCACGAGACACGCTGTTTATAATTATTTACAGCTACACCCTCCAGGTTATAACAGACTGCTCTCAATTCTCCCTCACCCCAATATGCTAACCCACATACAGGACTAATAGTCCTCCTTTTTAGGAAAGATCTAGTCTCATCTGATGTCCAAAGCTTTAGGTAGGACTGCTTCCTGAGAGAAATAACAGCACAGCTGTCCCTAGTATGAAATAAACTTGGGATCTGGAATGATATTTCATGTCAGCACATGTATAAGTGTGTGAGATACATATTAATTATTCAGTTAAAACCACCATATCTTTCAGAGAGTAAAAGTTACTGCTATTAAAGGAAAGAAAATAAACACCTTGGGACAAAGCACAACCCATGAATGACAGAGATCATGTAGTGACACAAAGTGAGGTTCCACAAAAAACAAGAAGGTCCAAAAGCCACTGGTCTCTCCTTCCTCTCTTTCCACTGCTCATCTGATGTCTTCTCGTCCTTTCACCAAGCCAGCAGAAAACAAATCCAGCAGGAAGGATGGAAAATCAACATGGAATAGTTTCCTGCTGGTTTAGAGAGTCCAGTCAGGACACTGAGGAGTCTGACTATGGCTGAGCTGAACTGGGAACAGATTGGCTGTGACTGATTGCGTATTTTTCGCAAGTAGTTGCTCAGTCATATGGGGAACCTGAGCCCTCAGTTTCGCATTGGATAACTTGTAAATACAAGGGCACTTGTGCAACTTTAGTGTGATATAATGTCAACATTAAATATGTTCTGCCCTCAAGTGGGAAAATGTTTTCTCCTTTTAAGTGTTAATAAGAACTACAAGAGAACCTACTGCAATATTTGAAGAATTGGGGTTTTTAGTGTGTTAGATTAGGCTTCAGAGTAACTAATTTTATGACAGTTCACCTGACTTCCCAAAAATTCCTAAGAATCCTGAAAACAGAATAACACACAAAACAAAGGTTGAGGAAAGATAAAAATATTTTCATTTGGCAAGTGTATTTAATTTTCCAAATGTAGTTTTCAAAAACTAATTTATAACTAGAGCAAACATTTAATGAAAGAGAACATTCCAAGGTGTTTTGCCTCCAAGACAAAACTGTTTATGGCTTCTGCCTTTGACCACACTTCTCTGTCTTCTCATCACTCTTCCAGATACAGGTATGAAGTCACTGATTGAGTACCTTCATTTATTTGCCATGCACATGGCTTCAGAGACGTGGAAATGTGCAGGAATGAAGAAGGAGAAGACAAAAACTCTTTAACTTTCCTTGTAAGACTCTAGCCTAATGCATATTTGAACACAGAAATGATGCTGCACTGCCAACAGAGCGCCTTCTGAGCAAGAGGCAAGAGGAACAGTTAATCCTCTTTGTACTTTTTTAATGCTAGATGTGCTGGAGATGTAAAAATACTGCCTTATGATAATGATGAAATGTGGTACTGAGCGATGCATTTAAAGCTTCTCATACACCAGCAATTTCATAGCGTACATTTAAAACAAGCATACAGAAGTCACCCAGGACACTTTTGCTGTAAGTTCAATGTGGTTTTTAGGCAGGTTTAGCAGCTCCTGTTCTTTTTAGGATAACACCTGCTGAGATGGCAATAAAGTCACTGCTCTTACCAGCATAATTGCTGAGCCCCTTCCTCTTCTTTCTTCGCCAGTACAGCCAGATGCTGAAACCCATGAGAATGACCCAACATGCACCACCAATGCCAGCTATAAAGGCAGGCTGCTTGACCACATCAGTGATTTGCTCAGTTATGCTGTTGTTATTTTCGGTGATGACAACTTCGTTACGACCTCCTGCGCAAGAGAAATCGAACAGAATGGGGTAATTCTGGATTCTGTAACACACAGTGGAACCAGTACTACAAATTAAAAGTTTCTGAGAAAAAGTAATGGGTCTCAACAGAATTACCCACAGTAGGAGAACTTAAAGAAGCAGCACCACAATCTCAGTGCTTCTAGAGTGAATCCAGAGCCATTTAGCAGATATCTATTTGCAAAAACAGACTTATAGCACACTCCCAAGTAATTTAACAGATGCCAATTCAGAGCTTTTTTTTAACAATATACATATTTGTTAGTTTGTTTTTTCCATAATTGTAGACAGAATACAATAATGAGAAAATGGATGACAGGAAACTAATAAAAAAATCAAGCAATCAATAAATATCTTTGTCCAAATGAGTAATCCAAACACAAAGTATGCTACAACATCAGAAGAAGGCCAAAAATTCTTACTCAATTAATTTGTTTTCTCTGAATGCTAGCTTCCAAATTTGAAACAAACAATAAAATAAATGCATTTCCACCGGGGCAAAGATGAATTTTCCAGCAATTATTGCAAGGGAAAACCAGTTCATACAAATTCTAAGTGTATCATCTTTGACACAAAGCAGAAAATTGCAGTTAACTGTAAGCACTAAATAATCACAGCATCAGATGCTATTTTTTTCACCTAGAATATGAATACAAATTCTTAACATCAATCTTCAAGAAATAATTAGTACTAGGAATAATAATTAAAGTGACATGCATCAAAAAATTACTATATAGGATCCTAAATTGTATATTACAGTAGGAAACGGTAAATTTCAGTAGATGATCCAAATGTTTTTCGCCCCTCTTTCTCTAAAAGGGAACTTTTCTAAAAGAAAAAGCTTGGCATTTGGCTTGAAAATAAATGCTCATAAAAATCTGAAAGGAGATCCAGGAAATACTAAAGCATATGGTTCTAGGCCCAGAACTTTCAAATTGTCAAAAATAGTTTAAAAATTAGGAAATGCAGAACATATTTTTCTAAAATAAAAAAACCTCCAGATTTTATTCTATGTATATTTTATATACACTGTCCACATCTGCAGTTTGAAATGAATGAAAGATTATCCCTCATTCCTGGTAAAAGCACTTATATAGCTCAATCCTTGCAATGTTTATGCAGTATTACCAGATGAGTGTATGCATGCTGAAGAGCTGCAAGAGTAGCTACTCTATTGAGACAAAGAAGATGCAAACAATATGATTCTCAATTATAAGAGTCTATCACATACATAAAGGTTGTTGAACACTGCAGTAAAACACTGAAATTGTCACTCAGAGGAAATCATTAAAAGTATTGTATCATTATGCCATGCTGTGAAAATGTACATATTCCTTTTCTGTAATTCAGCAATGGTTAGATTTACTTCTTCCAACAGAGCAGCTTGCTGGCTTCAGCCTAAAGCCAGCACTCAGGATCTCTGGCTGAAGCAGAAGCAAGGAGGCTGACACTTCCAGTCCCATTTCCATGGACATCTCTTTGCAGGTGACCCTGGGTTCACACACCCACGTTTTATCAAAGGGGATCCTTTGAGAAGGTCCCTCTGGGACTGCCTCTGCCCAGCACTGCCCCTGCCAAGAAAAATATTTTTACCCCCAGTGGTGCTCAGAGCTGGGCTGGGTGAATTGTGAAGAAATGCATGCCATTGCTATCACACTGCTGATGACCCCGGTGAGTTTATTAGACATCCTCTCTTTCAGCACCACGTCAATATTTAGTACTGATGGCTGGCTGCTTTTGCAATCAGACTGTGGAAGCTGTGCTAGAGCTTGGCTTGCTTTCAGTAATTCTGGGCACAGAACAAAACAGGCTCTCAGTAAGCAGAACAGGTCCCAGAGAAAGCTGCTGCCAGATGTGCAAAACGTGCACCAGTACTGGTGCCGTGCACCAGTCTATACTGGTCAGGCTGGGAAGCTTCACCAGCATCAGGCTCTGGGAGCTGCAGCTGGCCTTTGCCATACTTGCATCTTTAGTCTTGCTGCTGCCAAAGGCCCAATGGCTTCCAGGCCTGATTCAGTAGGTGAGAATGAAACTGGGTGAGCAGCTGTGGCAAGGACAGAAAACAGGCAGCAGTGCCTGCTTTATCTGATTTTCTGTTTTTTTCTGCCCGTGGAACCAATCCACAGGTGCACCCCAGTGCTGAAAGAGGAAGGGCTGACAGTAAAACTAATAGAAAGGGGCTCTCTATGGCATGCTCTTCCAGACACAAAATCGATTTTCTAGTAGAAATCAGCATGGGAGTTGGAGTTGCTCTAATTACCATTAACTTGCAGTTAATTTCTGTGCCCTTTGGAGGAGAGGCCAAAGTAGCAGGACAGTGAGTAACAGGTAGTCTTGGCACTAGCTTCAGACACAGCCATGCTACCAAGGAGAAGAGCAGGCAGGGAAGTGCTTTGGAGACACCAGCTTTGGGATTGGATGCTCCTGGATTCAAGAATGAGTGCTTTTCACTAAGGCCTCCAAAAACATCTGAAGATCCTGTCTTCTCTAAGACCAAAAAACAGTCTTTTGAAAATAGAGGATGTGAGAGCAAAGTGCAAAGAGCCTGGGAAGAGGTTTCAGTGGACTGTGCGCCCTGCCTCTCTTCTAGGGGAAGATACAATCTGTCTCCAAATCACCTTCTAAAGTTTGCAGTCTGGCTGTTTGCTCTTACCCTTCTGTGCCTAGCAATTACAACTGCAAAAGTAATAACTCATTTAAATGTCAAAATAACATATGCTTTGTGAAGTTGATGATGGAAAAATAAATGGAGACAGATGAATGTTACCCGCTGACTTTTGATAAAATTAATATAATTGTTGGGGGTTGGGGAAACAAATAGCATTAGTCTTGTGCTTCTTTATACAGTATTTAAGCAGATGTAATAAATATGTCATCCAAGGTACCAGTGTACTATTTCATATACTGCAGGTGGTTCTGTAACAATGCTGTCAGTTGAACTAATTAGAACATAGACAAGGGAAGTGTGCGACCTGTAACGCTCCATTGTTCCTGAAGACAAAAACATAATGAAATATAATGTCTTCCTCCCATTGGAGAGTAATGAAGAACAAAACTAATTTGTCGGACCAAAAATTAATTAGACACATCAGATTCGATTGTACCTATTACTGTGAAAGTTTGCAGCTGTTCCTCATATTATTATGCCAATGATGGAATGTAAGAGGGACCAGGCCAACTGATGAAGAGAAACAATAGCTACAGCATTAACCAGCATTGGCCTTATCTCCAATTTTACTTCTGGTTTTCCACGTGAATGTTTTTTAGCATACCATTAGTGATCATAAAAGTTTTATTCTTGATTCTCTTTGAGTCTTCCATAAAATTTTTCAACATCCTGCTTCAAGTCTGGGCACAAGATTCCTGTAACAGTGAGACAATTTCCAACTAAAGGAATAATATACTTCCTACTGCTTCCTATTCTCCCGTTTTTGCTTTCTGGATTGTCACAGGTCTGTTATCTTAAATTAATCTGAGAGGCCAGTGGTTGATTATCCACCATGAAAACCAGTTATTTCCAGAAAAAAAAACCCAAAATATTTTTAGACAAACGAATCCTATATTTAAAAATAACATCTCTTTTTATACACTGTACTCTTCATTTCATGACTATAAAAGCTTTTACTTTTTAGAACACAGCCTAACTCTCCTGCACCACTGACCTGTTCTCTCCATAATTCAGCATTTCTGGAGCTGTTCATTCTGTTTGCAAGTAGTTAAATGGTATAGATAAGCACCAGAGCATATAGAACTCTATTATAATATAATAACTCAATAATGCTGTCCCATTCATTATGATGTTTTGAGGTTTATTCATTAGCTCACTTTAAATCTATGTACTAGGTTGGTTTTTTTTTTAATTTACTGAAAATATAATTTTCATATTTTATGATTTTTCTTCCCATTCAAACATTGAATGGTGCCAACTCAAGTTTTTCAGAAATGGTATCACTGTTACATTTATCAAGCAAATTTATAGTCTGAGAAATAACTGCTAGCAATTCATAATCAAAAGCAAAATTGGACCTAAAGAAAAAGGAGATACAGACCAAATATATAATAAACACATCCAGCCTCAGGCTCCCAAAAGAGAAACAGAAATGACAACAGAAGCATAACCCAAACAGAAATACTCTTCGTTACTTTTCATGCAAATGACTCTCAAATGTGCAAAGATGTCACCAGACAAACTTGTTGAAGTAGGCATTTTGGGATCATTTAAGGAACAAATAAATGTCACTAAGAACTCTGGAAACCATCCAGCAAAGACCTTTGGTGCAAGTGTAACTCCCAACACATTAAGGGACACAAGGCTATCCATGTACTTAAAATGCAACACACTTATTGCATACTTTGCTGGAATAAGTGCAGTGTATTTTGTGCCTAGTTAGATGGACCCCTTAGTGAAATAAAGAAAAAAAAAAAAAGGTCCTGGGTTTCTTGCACTTTCAAAAATCAACTTTTCATTCTCATTTCTAGACATCTTTTCTCCCTCTTTTCTTTGGTGTTTCTGTGGTTGCCTTTTCTAAACCAAGTGCTACTTTCACTTCCACTCTTGTATTTCTGTCTCCAGAGAGACTTCAAAGGTGAAGTATCCAGCTTCTGTTTTGATGAATGGGGAACCTGAATATCATTAAACATTTAAATAATGCTTATGGGATGGCCTTTTCTAAGGGTCTATACACAATAGACTAGTCCATGTTTGGGACTTTTCTTCTTTTTTTTTTAATAGACAGAAAATATTTGGTAGCAACAGAAGTCCCATAAACAAAAAAAACCCAAACAAACAAAGTCCATTTAAGTAATAAGTAAGTTGGATCATACAGATAATGGAGACAAAATTCCTGTATTGTGCCCTCAAAAGAGGTGCTGCCTTGCACAGCTCATTTCAGGTTTGCTAAATATAATTACTTTTAGTTAGTCTTCCATATTGGTCCTGCCTTTTTATTTTATATTCAGGAAACATTTCTGAAGAAACAAAACCTGTGTTTCCCTCAGGTCAGGAAATTAGTTCTGCATGGAGACTACTACCAAGAAACAATTGTTTCAAAGGCTGGGATGATGTTACCTTTGCTCTCTAATTGCTCTAGAGACCACTTTTTCTTTGACAGAGAAGGCTTGTCTTCTTGGGATACCTGAGGAACTCTGACTGTAGACATTCAGAAAACAATGGTAAATAGTGCCTTATGTACCACTGGAATGAGTAAGGCAATATTCCAGGCATCTTAACAGGAGGAAAAGGGAGCTAGGGCTGTTTGTTCCACACATCTGTCAACCTGCAGAAGTGGTAAATTAACTTAAAAAACCCCACAAAACATTAAATCAGTTTCACTAGGTAATCTGCATTTTCTCATATGTCTCAGGAACATATTGCCCTTTGTTGTCTGCAAGAACTCTGCAGGAAGAGACAAAACATCATCAGACAGTGGAACATAAAAACTAACTAACCAGCTCTAGTCAAATCTTATCTTCTGCTCCACAGATTTTTATACTTCCAGAAGTGATGTATGAAAGCATTTCTGAGAGAAAAAAAAAACCAAACCCAAAACACTAAAAACAGGCAAAACAAAACAACAGAGCAGACAATAACTTACCAATTATTATGGGCTGTGGGTCACTTTTTACTCCCACACCTGCACTGGTGCTTGCAGCAACTTCCACACGGTACTGGATACCTGGATATAGGCCACCTATTACTACAGACCGAATGGCTGCATCTACTGTTTTGTTGATATGAAATCGAGTCTCATTACCTAGGCACCAGATCTGGGACAAAAGTTGATGTGTTAAAATAGATGAAGTTCTTCACACTCACACAATCGCGCACAGATATGACATATCACAGCATTTCACGGCAATCGCTTATTCGGGACTTCTTGACAATCTTACTGTCCAGGAATAGCTGGAATTGGGATGATTTAGCTCAGCAAGGTACCCCAGATTAGCACAGGACCAAGCCAGCTGCAAAGACTGCTTGCAAATACCTCTGCAGACTCTGGCTCTCCATGGAGTGCAAATTCTGTGCTTACACTTAGGAGCCCAGACCAAATCATCCAAGTGGAAAAGAGGTGTCAGACATTAATTGAAATCTTGTTTATCAAACCTTTTGTTAAAACACCCCACAATTTTCCCTTCTAAATTTCCTGCTAAACAGGAAAAAGATACCAAATAATATGAGGACAGGTTGAAACACTTCTTAAAGCACTAAAGAACAAACGATTTTCAAAATTCTTTTCAACTTCCTTTCATTTCACGAGAGGGATATTTGAAATTTCTGAAGTGGAATAAGCACTGACTCACATCTACTGCTGCCTTTGTGATTATTTACATTGTTTAGGAATCAGACATCAGTTTCTCACTCAAATATTATCTAACTAAACAGAAGATCCACCCTATAATCACAACTGGCATTTTGTGATGAGAACAGTCTATGAGTTCGGAGTGTTATGTCTCTCTCTTGCACTTTTTTAATAGGATTTTCCAAAGATGTTTTGAAATTAACTTCTGGGCATGTTTCTTCAGTTAATGCTACCTGAAAATACTGCTTCTGAATTACTAAAGAAAGCATTTATTAGGACACAAGAAAATCAATGCAAAAATATATCACATGTACACTTACATAAAAATAACAGCAGAAGGAAACACTATTGGTGGAGCCACTATCAGTGACAAACTAATGAACCTAAGCAACAGCAATAATATCTTTACACTCACTTTTGGCCTTGCTCAGTGTTTTACCACACCTTAACTTTTTTTTCTGTGAAATCCTGAGAAAGTTTTGAAAAGGAAAAAAATAATCCCATATTCCTTAACCTAAGGTGATCCTATTTGCCAGCCAGAATGCATTAAAGTGAGTAACAGTTGCATTCACTCCTTCACTCGTCTGTCCTGGTCTTAGGTTACAACAGCTATGAGATGCCCTGAATTAAAAGCATTAAATAGATGAATGAATTTACAAGCATTCTGATGCTTGAAGTGGAATCAACAGATCTACTTTTGTTAGAAACTATTATAACTATTTGTCAGAAAATACACTGTGGAACTTCAGCAATCATTTTATACTCAAGTAAATATTAGACTCTGCACCATTCACTGTAGCCAGTTTAATACTCAGCAGCCACCTAATCTAACACAGGAGGGCTGTAATAGGTAGTGACTCCAGCTGGTTTTATACACAGCCCAGAGGCCTGAGCACTCACCTGGAAAATGGCTTTTATTAGCCATCAGCCCATTTTGTTTCATATCTACATATTTTGTGGTTTAGGAGTGTGTTTACTCGTTTGCCTATAATCCCTGGATGGTTTATATTGACTTATACTGGAGTCAGGATCAAGATTAATTAAGCCAAAGGATAATTATTAATTGATATGAAAAATAGATCAATAAAATACTAGGATTAATAAATCTTGATATTGACTAAAAGCAAAACAAAAGAAGTGCTATGCTAAACATAAAAACTGTGAGCATTTACTGCATCCCTCCGACCAAGTGAAAACCTGGAAGAGGTTGAACCATTATCTGATTTAGAAGCCAAGCACTTTCTCTTCTTCATGCTGTGTTCCCTCAAGATACAGCAGGGGAAAAAAATAATTTTTTAAGTGAAATAGGCTGCAGTCACCACTTCCACCCTTTGTGGGACTGTCAAGAAAGCTGCCCTGATCCATTTCAATTAAACATTCCACACTTGGTGCATATAGACCAACCACAGCAAGGTTAATTTACCAAACTCTGCTCCATGCTGTGACAAGGCTGAACCTCGCCCAATAATTTTCTCCCTCTGAATAACAGAGTGACTTTTTTTTTTAATGTTGTGAAAATATTCTTGTGCAAAAGTGATCTTAGTATGAAATTACAGATTTCAACAACATTTAATGCATAAGGAGTGGATATTTTGAGCCATTACAGCAACAAAAAGGAAGAAAATACAACCAATGCAAGCAATTCCCAGGTAGCAAACTCTGGATATGCTAGTTGTGTTCAACCTGTTTTTCAGAGCAAACAACCTGGCACTCTAAGTTGTGAAGTGTTAGGATTAGCATTTTTGCAGAAGTAAGAAGCAACTTTCCTGCCAGCTTTGCTGCCAGATTGAGGATACTCCAGTACAGGGACTCCACTGCCTGTCTTTAGAGTGCAGAAGCCCCTTACAAAAAATATCCCCTCTTCTTGTTGTTCCATAGCAGGGAAAAGTTAGAAAGATAAGAACTGTAAACTGGTTAGAAATTACAGCTCTCTTTCATATCAATCTCATGGTGTTTTTTGCTTTTTAATACAACAGCAATAATAATAATAATAATAATAATAATAACAATAATAATAATAAAGAAATCCATAAGCAGCCAGTCCTCTTTCTCCATATAATTATATGGGCAGCTGTAAATGCTGTCAGAATCTAAATCCATAAACAGTGCTATTGTTCTGTAATTCAAGCAGGCAGTTTCCCTAAACACACAACCCTCCCATCAGACATCGTGTGTACCTTGTACTCCTGGATGACTCCATTTTGGTGATCTGGAGGGGGAGGATCCCAGGAGATGCTGATGCTCGTGCTGTTGTGATTTCCAACTGTCAGGACAGTGACAGACTGAGGAGGAGCACTTGGAGCTACACCAAGGAGAGGGAGCAAACAGAAGCAAGGCATTAATCCATTTACTGGGGCAGGGATTTTGCTGAAGCAGTGCAAAAGCAAGCAGACAGTATAAAAAACTCACACTCCCTGCAGGCCTACGGATGAACTTTTGTCAGGCACTGACAATGTTGAAAAATGCTCTTCTGAAGAGAAGCATAGGGCTGAATGACAATGTGGAATCTGTGGCAATGGAGAATCAATACAAATCACCCCTCATTTATTTATATTTGTCATTTCTTAAGTTTTCAGTGGAATTGTTTACACGTTTGCCTTTGTTTTCCATAATATGCATGAATAACTATGGATATATTGACTAAGTCACATGTTAGGCTGCTTCACCTGGCCTGAAAACTGTTTTGGTTCTTCTATTTTTACATGATCTAATAATGATGTTAGCAGCCAACATTTAATGACCCTTTTTTGTTTGCTCTCCAGGAAGATAATACCAGGTTTAAACATAGAACTTGCAACTCTGAACTTGAAAAGGGTTAAAATGTTCATGGCTTTACATCAAATGCCAGTGAATAGAGCAGGTGCTAAGCTAGGTCTCAGATATACTCATGTCCATTTCTGCCCCTAGGCAAATTGCTTTCACTTTGGAGTCTTGTTCAGTTCAACCATTCACAGCTGTTTGGCTGGTCACAACACATCAAGGCCAATTCTACAAGACAACTGCTTGCCAGCCCTACTTGTTGTCTGTAAGTGTGAAAAAAAAAAAATAAAAAAAATCATAGTTATTAGTGACCAGAACTGTGCTGGCAAAGCCCCTCCTGCAGTGACACCAGCAGCAGGGTGCTTCTGTTGGCTCAGGACATCCTGCTTGGGAAGTGGTGCAGGAGCTCTGCTATGGAAAAGTCTCCTCTGTGAGCATCTGCTGTATTCATACTGGGCTCTCCCAGCACGGCTGTGGCTGCCATAGCAGAGGACTGTCAACATGGCCCAGGTCAGCCACCTAAAACTTCTTGCAGCCCCCCCCTCATACTTCCCTTGCTCCCAGGTAAGTGTTGAAACTCCACCACAGTGGTGAGCTAGGCCACCGAGGTCGACTATATTATATTAAAGTATAGTCCCTGGGGGGAAAAGCTGATGGATAGCAGCTGCTTGGAACTGGTCCTAGAATTTATTTATTCCATCTCTCCCAGTCCATCTACTAGGTCTTCAACAAAACTAATAGAAAGAGGCCAGAAAAGTGTGAACTAATAAAGCAAGCATAGAGCGATACCCCTCCAGGACAATTTTCCAGTTCACAGGACCCTGTTGCTTAGACACCTTCTGTTCTAGGGAGGTGTCTTTATGTTTAATAAATACTTATGGAATTTGACTTCCACATATTTTTCATTGCTTTTAATCTGACCTTAAATCATTTCATATGAAATACGAAAGCTGATTTTGAAAACTTATGATAGACATCATACCAGAACCTAAAGTATTTATCAATCTCCTGCCCTAAATTATTTATCACTCTCTTTATCAACTTCAAACCTAGATAGCAATGTGGTTTGGGGCATCTCACATCATGTGTCAAGGCTCCCTGACTCCAGCCCCCTGGTCAGAGTGACTTCTTTGCTAAACTTTATGGCAAGAGAACTCTACTCTTATCTTTAACAGATTTCCCTGAGTCCATGCTCATCCTTGGACGATGCTTCTCAGAAAAGCCAAGAGCCCCTGGCATTCCTGCATTAAAGTCTGGCAGGTTTAACACAAATAAGCACAGCTACAGACATCACAAGTGTTCCAGTCTCCTGAGCCAATTCAGATATTCCTATTGTTCTCCACAGCCTCTCTGAGGCTGGCTGTGTTCCCACATCGGAAGCTCCTCAGCACCTGACTTGGCACAGGCTCCTGGAGCCAAGCTCAAATCTTTACCCTGATAACCCTGAAAAATTGGAGTGCTCTGCTGCGAGAATCACACAACTTCAAACTAGGGTATCAGAGGTGAGGACAAGGAACCACACAAGACTACAGCAGGAAAAAAAAAAAAAAAATTAGATGAAAATGAAACATATTACAGTCCTGGGAGGCTTCACATTTCCACAACTGTATTTTCAGATGCTGGTTCAGCTGCAAAGCTAACAGTGCTTCGTAGAGTCCTTGTGATCTTGCCTGATGCAGAAAAACAGTGAACTGGAGGGGAGGAATGGAGCTGTATTGTGGACAATTTGACTCTTAGCCAGCTCGAGTGAAGCATGGAAAGGTGGCCTTGGGCCACTCCTTTCAAACGTGCAAAGCATAAAATTGGTGAAATAAATAGTTGCATTGTGTATTTTATGGCAAGTGAAATAATTTGCCACACAGTAAAAAAATTAGCATTTTAAAAGTCTGCAAGTTATTCAGTAACAACAAAACCGTGAATAAACATATGTGTGTGATATTAATTAGAATATTTTACGTGAAAATAATCATAAAAATGGCAAAGCTTAACACTGCATAACTCATTTTTGGTTTTAAGTACAATGGAACAACTCGCTGAAACGTATTTACTTTCATTACTGAAACAAAAAGGGCATTCAGAAATATAATGTCTTATATAACGCATACCTGGGGGGAGAGGGGAGTGTGAATGCAAAAGAAATGTAAAATGAATACCATACTCTAAAATTAATAAAAACTCCATACTGTATGCATTTGTCTTTTCATGCATAAACATTCTAGTTAATATTCTACCAGTGTGTGTTGGTGTTTTTGAGGTTTTTTGAGGACATAGGATAATTTTGAAGCAAAATTAAAATTGCAGCTAACAAATGCAGCTGTGGAAATATCATTTTAAGAGCTGCACAAAGGTGAAGAGAAACTGACAGAGAGCAGCTGATAAAAGCTAAGGAGACTTCCCTTCTTGTCATATTTTTGTGGTGACAAGATGCAGGACAAGTACTACTCCACGATGTTATTCCAAAGGAGATTTAACAATGGATGCAACTGCAAAAAAAAAAAATCTGTCTCTAGAGAAAGTATGAAAGAAGTAGTGAAAATTATAAAATAAACCCCTTGATTTAGTTCCCATTGTATACGTGTACACATGTTTGTATGTGCCAGTTCAGCTTCCTCTCTCTGATAATATCACCCTGTAAGCTGGCACCATGATATAAATTAAGCCACTCATCTGACACTGCTGCAGTTATTAAATAGATCACATTGAAAAATAACATTTTTAAAACCGTTTTCTCATTTCCCTTGTTGCTGGCTTGTGGAGAACACCTTGCCTGCTTCTTGACAGGTCAATTATTCCAGTGCTCAGCTTCTTCTTACAGATATGAAAGAGCCCAAATCGCTGCTCATCTTTTCCAGACGCAGCCAAACAGAATTCCATTTGTTACCTTCACAAGGCCAAAGAGGCAGGAGATGGATGGATACTGAACTGTGACAAATGTCTGATCTACAGGAAAAGTCTAACTGCAGCAAAATTGATTTTTAGAGGTAGGCCTAACATTGCATGTAAAATCCAATCCAGCAGAAATTTGCCACTACCTTTTTGGTCGCACTTTGCCTTTACCAGAGATATTTGCTTTGACGTCGCAAAAAAGCTTCCAACACTTGTACCACTGTTCCAAATTATTTTCTAAAAATAGTATAGCTGACATTTTTCAAAAGTCAAGCCTAAAAATAGCTCATTTTCAAAAAGGAATCACAGGCAACATAGCACCTTTAAATAGACTGCCATCTTTGTTCAGCAGAAGAGGAGCAAACCACTGTCATTAAACATTTAATTGATACTATTTCTGAAATACATGAACACCAAAATAATTACAAAGATAACACGAGGAATTAAAGGGAATATCTGTGGAACTGCATCTACTGAATGTCTTAATTTTCTCATGGAAGTATCTAATTTTATCACCCAAGGAAGAGGAATAATTTTTTTACAGGAGCTGACATTTTTCTGGTGATAATATTACGGGCCTTATGCTGATGTTTTTTGAGAGGAGATACTTGTAAATAGACTCCTTGAAGGTTATACTAATCTACAAAGCAGATCCTAGGCTATGACTTATACATATCTTCAGGAACAATTTTTTTTTTTAATTTTCACTATTTGGAAAGCTGTTCCACGTGAACAAAGTGTCCTTTAAGGCAGGAAATTACCTGATAGGCTCTGCTGGGAACTAAGGTTTATAAAAGAGAATGTAATTCCTCACGTATTTTATCAAAATAGACAGGAGGTGTAAGACCTTCTCTCTTTTGCAGTAGTTCCTAATTTACCTTTAGCAAGAGACAGTTAGGTGAACTAAATAAACATCAAAAACCAATTGAAATTGGACAAGAGGAAAATCTGCTAGTGATAGGACAAAATCCCACATTTTAACCCCAGAGAAGAAAATTCACTTGTTGAAATATTTTTAAATTTTTCTTTTATATTAATAAAACTTTTCTCAGAGTGCTGCAAACATATTCTTCACCAACTGATTTAGGCTTTATAGTTTGAGCAAAGAACTGGGAACCATAAAATCCCAAATTCCAAACCAGACTTGAAAATTGCCTTCCTGCACACTCTTCTGCATGTTGCAGGACACTGAATTTCCTCATCCATAAAGTGCAAAGTGCAACCAAGTTATCTTTGGTTTTACTTACGTGTTGGGTAACAATCATAACAAATCAAAGAGAAGAGTGAGCAATAAGCAAGTTTGTTCTAGAATTAAAGAGTACTTGGCAATCAGCACTAAATTAAACCTCAGGAGACTGCTGTAAATGATTAAGATGCACTTTCAATAGGAAGGAAAGAGTGTACTCAAAACCCATTGAAATCATATGAACATTTCAAAACTTCACCAGTATTTCTTTCTCTTGCTTTAGAACAAAAAATTTAAAAATTAGTGACACAGAGAGATGAATCCTCACTGTTAGGACCATCCTACTTTTACAGGAGAGATTCTCCAGGCAAAGACTGCATTACATAGGTAGAAAGGTGGGTTACTAAACTAAAATTGCTTACATCTCACCCCAGTGTCTTTACTTTTCAATGAAAAACTCAGCAGCCCTGGAGTGCACATGCTTTAGAACAACTATAAACACAAGGCTATATGCTATAGATATAAAAGCTTGAGCATTTCAGAAGTATAAACTGTTCACTCTGTCTGAATCCTGACTGTTTCAGCGAGGCTGGGAAGGTGCTCAGGGGAATCCTCTGCAGTACTGAACAGGGCAGTTTCATGAACACTGTACTAACAGAAAATGTGGTGTGCCCTTGAGACTGGAGCTTCTCCAGACTAGTTAAATATATGTCCTTCACTACTCCTCCTTTCCCAGCCAACTGTTCATCTACATTATTACCCATTCAGAAAGATGTGCTTAGTATCAAACACTCATCTGTGAGAGCTTGCATGTATTTTATTTTCAAAGTGCAGACCAAAGTCTTTTATTGCAGCAGCAGTGGTGACAAAAGAAGGGCTGCAGTGCACACTTTTTGGAAGACCAAAAGCCACCTGTACATTAGAAGGATGTATCATCTAGAAGAATATAAGACCAGTACAGTGCTTTCTCAGGGGATATTTACAGCACAAAGCTGAATATTATATCAAATTTTAATGTCACCTTTGTGTGTAACAAGCAGAAACCACGTGGAGGAAACGGAGATGAAGACATGCACGCACAGAACAACCTCCAGCTATGAAAGCTGGCTGCTTTTCTGCCGCTTTTACCAACCTTCCTCTGTGGTACGAGCAGACTTGGATTCACTGTCCATGCCCTGGAACTCATTGAAATAAGGGCGAACCTTGATTTCATAGGTGACCCCCTTTTTCAGGCTGACGAGGACGGCGCTGCGCTCGGTGGGCACTTTGACCTCCAGGTTCTGCCACACGGCCGGGGCAGGCAGGCCCGAGGTCTGGCGATACAGCACGCGGTAGCCCTGGATAAACTGGGACTGGCGGTCCACCTAGGAATCACAATAAATAATAGTACATCAATACATGTATTAGAGGAAACAACAAAACCCCCCCTGCGTAAAAAGAAAACAAAACCGTTGCCTAGAACAACTCTGCCCTCATCAAAAAGAGAAAATTCACAGTTATGATGCTGGATTTAATAATCTAACTACCTTCTTGTAAAATCGCTGCTGATTAATTGTCCACAAAGAGCATTTGTCTCACATTACTGGTTATAGAATATTTCTTTCCGTTTTGTTTTCTTCAGCTCTATATATCATGACAAATACCACCTTAAATCATGAAACAAGGCCCCCTCCCCTGCAATAAATCATGGAAAGAAAACTTTGGCATAAGGCTCGCTGCATGTAAACTTACTGAGCACATCTTGGCTACTGATGTGCTGAAATAGGAGAAGAAAAGAAAAACAAATTCTTTTCAGAAAAGGACAAGTCTTTGAAGATACCCTACATGCTTACAATTAGTCCATTACTTGGCTCACAGCTCATGAAATGCACAGCAAATTAAAATAAACATAAGACAGATGCAGAGAAAACAACTTCCAAAGACATGTGCTGTTTCTTGCATTTACAGCCTGAGCAGCCCCTTTGCATCCTGAGATTGTGATGCTCTCAGGCCATCAGGTGGAGATGGAATGTTGGTTTTGGTTTATATTTTATTTGTTGCTAGGCAAGCAGAATTCAAGATTAGACCATGGAAGTTTAACAACTTTATCCTATAAATAGGATTTTTATTTGAAGAAAAACTTTATATGTGTTTTATCTTGGAGAGGTTGCATGCATCTATTTATCTTCCAAAAAAAACCCATCAAAAATCAAGGCATTATGATTTTTGCACAAATTTTTCCTGGGAAAAAACCCCCAAAACCAAAAATAATTTTGATTGCTAAAAGTAAACCAAACCCAGCTGCTTCTGTAGCTGCCAAATAAGGAGCAAAGAAAGTGCAGCACAAATAACAAGATTATACAGCTGGCTGTTTGGTAATTCTGTGTTATAACTAAGACTCAACAAGTAGGCTATTTCTTATGTTCTTGTCAATTTGCCTGCTCAAAGATGTTCCAGAATTAGAGAAACATTTGTTTGACTTCTCTTAAGAATAAATGAATTTAAGGCTGAAAACACAAACCACGCTCTATTACGCTCCTCCTATAATCTTGTTACAGTTTACTGAGGCATTCAGAGGGGACACAGATTCTTAGACATTAAAAAGCAAGGCAAGCAAGAAGAAAGCTTTATTTATGAAAGCAAGGCAGAAATGTCTTTCATCAAAACTGTCACTGTTAAAAACCTTGCAACATATGTTACAACAACATTAAGCTTGCATTTTATAAACTTCTCTGCATTCACTTTAAGTGAATTTATGCACTGAAAGAGGGATATAACTCACAATAATAGCTTGTTAATACCGAAAGAATCAAGCTGTGTTTTTAAGAAGAACATTAAGCAGCTGTTTCCAGATGAAGGGAGTCTGTAAATCAGAGTAAACTGTTTTTATCCATGTTTGACTTTGATTAACTAAATGTTTTATGGATATAAAGACTTTATGAACCTCACGTTTACTACAAAAATAATGCTTTCATCCACTCTGTAACACAGATTTTTAACCTAAATTACAATATAAGGTTATGATGTTTAATAATCAAACACTGAGTTTGATTCTTACATTACTTCTGAGTTAGAAGCTACGCTGAAAGATGGCATAACTTTGTTAGAACTTTCCATTTTTTCTTTGCTCTATTTTTAAGCTTTACTGACTGCTGCCTAGTGGAGAAAACTGAAAATTCAGAATTGACTTGACTGAACATCAGCATTGTGTTTTGTACAGCATGGCAAAAACACAAACCCACCCCTCCAACTCACTGATAATATCTAAAGAGTACCAATTTTCAGTCCTTCATACTTTTGTAGCTACTTCCATAAAAATTGTCCATACTCATCTTTTTCTCCCAGACTTCTAAGATCTTAACTTGAAAGACTAAACAATAGAAGGAATATGACAGCAGAATGCAGTAGTACCACAAGGCTGTCACATTTATATATTATAAACTAGCTTGATCTGGGGCTTGCTTGAGTTTCACAGAGCTTTCCATTAGTAGCTTGATTACAGCAGGTCAGAGTGACCTGCCCAAATATCAGATTATTGAGAGAGATTTCATCATTCAGAGTCTAGGAGGGTACCGACAAAAAAAAATATTATGCATTTTTAGTATTTTCTATAAACATCCCGTCACATGCAGTATCAAGGAGAGGATACAAAGCTATCTCTCATGCTCAATTAAAGCTAGTCTGACCATTCTGTAAGGTCAAAATGCTGGGAAACTACTCAGAGGGCACTTTACTGGGAAATGTGGATTTTTTTGTTTTGTCCAGAGTTTTCAAACTAATTTAAAAATTACTCTTGGGTAATTACATGGATTAACCAAAAATATTTGTGAGGGGTAGGACAGGTGTATTTCACATATGCATACACACACATGTGCCTACAAACGTGTGTGTCTATCTACAGTTGCACACATGGCCATATATAACACAAAGTGACTGTGACTTCACAATTTTCTCCATTTCTGTGGTAATGATGTGTCACGCCACGAGCAGAATACTAAAAATATCCTTATATGTTTAGCATTAAAGACAGCTACATTAATTCAGCTATGCAGCTCCAAGTTTGGCACACATTCACACACAGGCAGAGCTGCAGAAACATGCACTCTGGCTTGATGAAAGGATAAAGAATGTAAATGGTTGCCACTTCCTTACACAAATTACTCAGCATTATTTCAGCAATTGCAGGAATTGTCTGTGTTGAATACTAGGATCCGAGAATATTTCTAGTCGGTGATATCAGCTCAAAAGATCTGCAACAGTTGCTGATATAAAGACACACTTCCTCCCTCAAAGGACATGGCAGAACATGCAGATGCTCCTTTAAAAGGCAGGAGAGGGCAGCTCCTGGGTAGGTGGTGCTCAGCACTGACCTAATGCAATCTACAAGCAGAATTGATCCCGTGTGTTCCTTCTCACCCCCTTCTATGGTGAGTCCACAGTGCAGGATGCATCCACAAAACCATTTCTGCAGAACAGGAAGCTCATTTTCCCTGCACGTGCCACAGCTGAACACAAGACAGGTTCAATAGCTATTAGGTTGTTAAAACGATGGCAAGGAACTCATAATGCAGCCTGTGGTGCAGATATAAGCTCCTTTCAGGCAAACCTGCAAAGCTGCACCCTAAAGACATTCTGCAATATGCTCTGCAGCATGCAAATTTCTATCCCCAAATATCCTAAGAAATCCTCTGCTCCCACAGCAATACCCACAGCAATTCTCCAGCTCGGCAGAGTAGCGTGCACGCTGTGCTGAGCTCCCTGGCATGGACTCACAGGAGACTCTGGAAATTCAAACTGCACTAGCACTTATGTATCCTACAGGAACAAGGCAAATGGGGAAGGATAATCTGGAAAACCGTCTAAAGGACTTGACTCTTTAAGCTTCCAGTGAAGTACATTCATTTAAAATCTACATCAAATTAGAAAAGAGAGGTAAACAAATCATCCTTCTGCCCAGTAGCCTTCTAGAAGGCCATCAGGACTTCAAAGCAGCAATTCTTTTGCCATGTTGAAGAACTGATTTTTTTATTCCTGCTTGTGCCACAGGGCTTCTTTATAATGCCTGGGAACATTTCATATTTGATCACTAATGAAACTTTCAGCTAATGTCCATTGAGGCTAGAAGTGCTGACCCACAGCTGAGGTCAGCTAAAAAAGCTCTTGGAGTACAGAATATGCTCTTTAAATGTGAAATGTTTTAATAAAAGTAAAAATAAATCAGGCCCAAGGCTTAAAATTAGCCATTTTATATCAGTGGGCATATCGGCATCCACAAGTCTCATCAGCAATAACTATCTGCACCTCACCTCTCTATGTGTAAAGTTAGGATAATGACACATTTTTATCATTGTGATGTTAAATTCAGTATTATTTGTGAAGCACACAAATGTTACAGTTGAGAGCATGACAGATAAGCAAGCATGGGAGACAAAATAATAATTTTTTATTCAATGCAAGGTTTCAATGGTATGAATTTAATAAGACCTGGCATCACACAGAGAATGAAAAAGATAAAAAGAAATGTTTAATAGCTCCATGAAGAAGAGATCCTCTATGTGACCAGATAATTACAGCTATATTTTAATATCTATACACAAGAGGAATAAATTTAAGTGGCAATGAAAACTTAACTTTTGACACTCCTCTTCTTATTCTTTAACACTGACATCAGTTTCAAAATATGTGTGTATATGCATGTGCATATTTTAAAATTGCCACACAGCCACAGGGAATTATTTCTGAAGATTTAAACTCAAATTTGAAAAAAAAAAAAATAAAGAGAAAGGAAACCAAAACAATCTCATATAGAAGAGAGGAAAGTGGTGTTAATTTGTGAGTCAGGATGCCAGAAAGTCAGTAGCCAAGGACATTCCTTGGCATTCACCCTCTGAACTGCATAAAGCCAACACAAAGAGCCTTAAGACTCTCATGGCACTTTTGTATGATAGCTACACTATCTATGCATTTTATGTTAATAGTGTGGACTTTATTCTCTGGATAGACTGGGTTTTTTTCCTAGAGACTATGGTTAATTAATTGGTTTTGTTCTGGTTGCTGGATAGTTTCTAATTAGCTGCTTCAGAGATCTTTCTTTGTGTCTTTCTTCCCTTGGGCAATTCCAAAATGCCTCTGCAGAGGTCTCTGTGCTTGTCAGGAGGCACAGGGTCACTGCTTTGAGGGATCTTCCAAATAAGCTCATATCCATAGCATTTTCAACAATTTGTCTTTACCTTATGATTTCTCCACTCATTGTTCAGTAGGGGCACCAGGAAATTCTTCTAGAGGAATATATATCACACACATACATATGCTCACAGAAATGCATATCTATATATATATATAGAGATATATAGATATAAAATTAAAATATTATGACATTGGTTACATGGTATAAAACTGAATTCTGTTCATATTGGAGCCTCCTTTTGCAGTATATGCTAAAACAAAGGCCAGCCTATGAATCTGTATTTCTGATAGATGTCACACCCAAAGGAGGACTTGAAGGAGCACCAGCTGGATGTGATCCAGGTTTACATTTACTCTCTGCTGACATCCAAAGTTTCTACTACTGCTCCATCTGCTTGGGCAAAAGGGTTTGCCACAAAGGTTAGTCAGCCTGTTCTGGAGGAACTGTAGCTGAAACATGCAGCATTTTAAGAAAGCCAAGCTGCATGTTGACATCACTGATGGCAAAATGCAGTGACACATACTCTAAATAATCTTCCATGAAAGACAAATTTGTGTATTTCTCTATTTATTCTAATCTGTACCCTGACTACTGAAATCTGTCAAAACAAGAATGGTGCATAAGCCCCCATAATAATGGCTGAATTGTGCAAAAACAACAGCAATCCTTATAATACACAATCTAGCACCACACTTCTTATCTCCTCTTGTGTAATCCCCTGCACACATTAAGCTCTTTGCAATATGACATGTAGAAAAAAACCCTGAGCATCATGAATGCCCCCTTTGCAGAATTCCTTCTATAGAATACAACTGTTTTGATATTGTGCAGGGCAGCTTTTCTCTCACTCTTCCACTTGTGACTCTTTTTCCTCTAGGCAGAAGCCCCAAGAGCAAAGCACCCTTTTCTGGTGTGCAATGCCCTGGGAATTCTCTCCTACTCTTACAAATCCATTCCATCCAGCCCCAGGAAGGGAAACAGAGCAAATGGAAAGCCAAACACTGTATTAGAAATTCTACCCAGTAGTTTGACCCCTAAAATAGAAATGTTGTTAAGCACTGCCTGAAATACTCTGGTCTTCTCTAATGAAAGGATATCCACTCATTGTGGGCAAGGCTTGTGCTGGAAAACCAGATGACACACAGTGTGTCAGGCACTAGCACCACGTGCTGCTGACTTCACTGCAAGTGCTCTGTAGGAAAGATATTTTTGATTTTTGGGTCACTAAATAATAGGGTATTGTCAGAGGTCACTATGACTTGAAACGGAAAGTACTTTTTCATACAGCAATTTCTTGTTGATATTTAACTTTGATTATTTTTTGACATGCAGTGTAATGAATCCACAGATCCACTGTCCTCCAAGCACACTAATTTTTATAATATTTTTCTAGCTAACTTCAACTAACAGCTATCTTTCTTCCAGCAGAAGACTGAAGACATTGAACCTGCTTGACTTGAAAGAGAAAATGACTATATAAATATATATATATGTCTACAATACTACTGTATTGTGTCAGAGCATTCACATTGGGTCAAGACTGGATCTTTTCTGGGTGATAAAACACTAAAGAGATAAATAGGCAGACTGGAAGTACTGTAAGGGTAGCAACATCAGGAGCTTTACCGTCCAGGTGACTTGCACTGTGGTGGGTGTCAGCACAACAGGATTATGGAGCCGTACAATGACATCTCCCAGCTCTTTCTGGACTTGCCTGTGATCCACACCTTGTGCTGGGGGGCTGATATCTGCCAGGCACACATATGAAAACATCAATTTAGTGACAAGAGTTATATATGGCATCAATAAAATTTACTGAGTAGCCTAATGACCTGACTTGAACATCCTTTATAGCAATGTTTTTTAAAAAATAGAGCACTAAATGCCATGCACAAACAAATATCAAATAATGCAAACAAACCATTCACCTCTAGCCACTTAGGAAATCATGAAATATAAGTATGTTTAAAGGAGTATTCTGACTAGATGACAAAGTTTTCTCAGCTCTGGTATATGATGGGAGAGATGCAATGTTTACTAGTTCCAAAGTAACCAGATAATAATAATGCAGCACAGATGTCTGGAACCAAATTGGTTAGTATAATTGAAGAAAATGAACAGTGTTTTTTTATTTTGCAAGAGCACACATGACATTAAGTCATTATATGTTTCCAAACTTTCACTAAGCTTCCTCTCCCCCATGCCATGCACACAAGAAACCAAAAACTAAAAATAGCATTTCCCCTTGCAAAGCAAATTTTCCTTTAACAGACACAGCTAATGAAATCTGGTGCAAACACAAATACACACACACTCACAAAAAGACTTAATTTAGGAAGCCAAAGTGATTCTCATCTAGTGAAAAGCCAATAAAAGCAATCTACCACAAAAAAATTCAATTCAAGATTATGCGCCCTTCAAAGTGTGTGGGGGAATTGTTTCTTCTAGTCAAAACCTGATTATAGAGATATCAAAAAAAAGACTGATAAATTATGGTCATGCCTGTCTAGGCATCTCTGAATTATGCTTGGTTTTCCCTTAGGATTCAATAGTCAAGGACAGTTCCTCATTTTTTGGATCAACATCATGTCCTTGTGAAAAAGATACATACATAAGAGTTTTTTCCCTTTCTGATGGACTTAGATATGGGAATAGGCATCATATGATTTCCTTTTATCTTCTAAGTGCTATTTAAAAGAAATAATAGTTGTCTTAAGAATGAAAACTTTAAATATAATAACTTTATTCATATATCTCCAGATCTTGAAAGTAAGTAGTTTTTGATGATCAATAATTCACATTCATATTTCTGGATTGTTATGGGTTCTGAGTAACCAATAAACAATATTTCCACAGGCTTCTATTGATATCCAAATTAAAATGGCTCCATGGATCTCCAAAGGGAATATAATCCAAATATGAGAGTCCGTGAGGTGGTTGTCTGGCAAATTAGGTTTATTCAAAACAGCCAAGAAACAAAGATATTATAAAATAAAACTGCAACTCAGACAGGTCTGGAAGAGGATAAGTCATGCTTCTATGCACAAAAAGCTATGATTGTTGGTGCAATAAGCCTAAAGTTACTTATGGCTACAGTTTAGGTTAAGTTATGCTGTGGTATACAGCCAACAAAATACCTGTGTATTTCCCCAGAGGAAAAAACATTTCCACAAAGTGGTTTGTATGAACAGCATTGCATCATTTTAATGGCACATATGTCCAGAAGCAACAGAATAACATGGACTAATAGCAGTAAGAAGTGCACGCCAAGGTGTACATGTGAAACTCAGTTTTCTGGTATGTACACTTGAAAACACGTGTGATGCTCCCAGTGTAATGTCATTCTCACATGTCCAGGAGGCTCCTGGAGAAAAACAATTGATCTGTCTCTAAGGCTATGATTAAGTATTGGAATAATAGAATCATGGCTCAAGCAAAATTGGTGTAAGAAGCTACATCCTGACCACAATTAAATTGGTTAGGTATTTTCTCTAACAGCTCTTATATCAGCTTTCAGTGAATATACTATTATTTTTTATTATTTAGATATCAAGAATATACATAGTTTTTTGGAAAAGGTTTTTAAGTATATGTTTTCATCTATTAATAATCCAGCAAGAAATCCATTCCTTCACTAGAGTAGTTACTTATTTCTCTGTTCTTATTTCACATAATGTGTAGAAGGTAATCCTTTTCAAAATACCTGATTACCTACTTGCAGTTCACTGGTGAAAATTTACATGAAATCTTATTACTTGTATTTGCTATACTGAATACCAGGACATTAAATGTTCAGCTATTATAGCTACCACAGACACCTGTTGCAAATTATTATTATTATACAGCACTGCTATAGCTGCTTTGTTATTTCTCCATGGCCACTGTGAATGGGCTTTCCACTGTGTGTCAGTTTCTTCTGTGAGCCTGAATTGAATTCAGGCATAATTAGAAATCACATCAAACCATTATGTTAATTTTCAATTGATTTTATGATTTAATTCTATTAAACTGCAGGCTTGCAAAGAAGCTATAAATCCTGTACATGTCTCAGTGTGCTTGACTGCTAAACAGCTTCTGGAAATGGAACCTGCAACACATGCTGTAGTTAATTAAAAGACATGTTTTTACTGAAATCAAATTGCTTGTCAGTATGTCAGATAAAAACTCTATACTTGACACTCAAATGCCAAACAAAGTTGTTTTTTTTTTAGCTAGGTGATAAGTTATGCAGAATAAAAGGCTGTTGCAATGAAAAGCATGAGTCACCCTATAATAATGGGAAAATAAGAGAGGAGGAAACTTGTGATACTCCATGGGTAGTCAGGCCATGAAATCCCTGCTCAACTCACTCCTCCAGCTTTTGAGAAGGCAGCTCTGTTTTTCCTCTTCCAGCCATAATTACTATTTTGAGGGTATAACTATTCATGACAGATTTATTCAGGACTAGACTGGGATGAGGGAGCCTGGATGGTTATGTGATAAAGAAATACCAACCTACTCTCATTTATCTCTTTTCATCCAGCAAAGGACGCAAAAAATTTACAACACACATGCTGGAGACTGACTCAGGATGTGCTCTCCATGGGCACCTTCAGATCCTCAGAGACAGAAGTCTCTGAATGACAATAAACAGAGACAGAGGTCCCAATTTTAAATTATATGTGACAGGAGCTATTACTTTGGATTCAAAAAATTATTATTCCAAAGAATTATGAATTTCTGTATCACGACATGTTTAACATAGAACTACACTCTTGAATTAAGTATTCAAGCAATGTCTTGTCAAGCCAAAAAAAAAAAAAAAAATCCATGCTGTGAAGGGAAATCTGTTTGTGACAGTTATACTGAGTTAGAGCTTGATGCAAAGTGAACACCCTTCAGTAGCTGATTCAGCAGCAATGGATCACAGCTACCAATCCTGTCACTACCCTACAAAAGAGAATTTCACTTCAGCCTTCTTTCTTGGTTGATGCAACAGATGAATACAAAGAATTCAGAAATGTAAGCATATAAATAGAAGGCCCATACCTTTCTCAGAGTAACTTCTATATATTCTTAGCATGCAGATGCCTTAAATCTCTGCCTAAATGTTGGCTCAGATTAATCAACACATGTTGTGCATTTCTTTTGATTAAAACCAATTCTAAACACAGTGTCTTGCCTATCATAAACACTTGCAACCATAGTATATCCCTGCTAAGGGAGAGGAAGAAAGGACATGGAGAGGAGGAGGAGAGGAGGGTTTTCAGAAAACCTTGGGTAACTAACTCCACTTTCAAGAGAAACCAGGGGCAAATCGAGTCTAAGCACACTGCAAACCAAAAGCTCTACACTGTAAAAAGGATTAGGGACCTAACCTTTCTCTTCTAGGCCCCAGACTGACGCAAGCACCTAAATTGATAAGCTCAGACCACGATTCCTTCAGTGAGTGTGAGCGAGCCAAAGAGCCAGGCTGCCCCCAGGGCTGCTTCCCTCCATTCCAGCTCTCCAGGCGAGCCGTGGAGCTGCCCCTTACCTTGGGTGCGGACGGGGTCCGACATGGGGCTGGGGTCGCTCAGGCCCTGCGCGTTGATGGCTCTGACCATGAACAGGTAGATGGTGTTGGGGCGCAGGCCCCTCACCGTGTGCAGGGTGCTCTTCACGTGGTTGGCCACCGTCTGCCAGCTGTTGCTCACAGACTGACTGCAAGAGAACCGCGTGGGAGATTACAAACTAACACAAGAGAAAAATTAAACACGCGAAAGGAGCTCTTTCGTAACCCTGGATCAACTCTAAGTGCAGAAAAAGTCTATAAAAGTGGGGTGAAATGAAAAACATTTGTTTCAGTTAGCTCATTGAGACAGGCTAAAAATCATAATGCAGCTGTCAAAAGTACTTCTCTTCACAACAAAAGTAAAATGTTTTGCTATTTCTCTAAAATACCTGCAAAGGGAAAGGGCAGAAAGCTGTAAAGTAAATTTGAATGCTAAACAGGCTACTCTTGAATAAAAGCCTTAGAAAGGAAAGTTCTCTTGAAAGAATAATTTTCTATACTGCTAAGTAAACTATGTCAATACACTGTCATTGGAAGAAGAGTATTCTCCTTGAACTAAATTCATACTCAAAAAAAATTTGAAAACATGCTTTGAAATGGAGGAAAGTAAATGAATATTTTTTCTGTCACTACATTTTCAATTCAACATTATTATAATTAGATTACAATCCACCATATGAAAAGATTTCAAATGTGATTGTTAAAACAGCTTTTAATGAAAATGTCTGGCTTTTTAAAAAGTTATTGATGGGTTTCCATTAAAGCTTATCTAGGGTGAAACGTCAGAAAAGTTTTAAGAGAAAATTTTATTTTACTATGCTTTGTTGTATAGCATTGATAAAAAAAAAAAATCTTTAAATGTACTAAAAGGAAAAAGGAAATGGAAAGCTACAAGTTTTGTGTTGTTTGAATCCCTTCATTCATATAATGCAAAAAGAGCAAGTTCTAGAACAAAACCAACAAACTGCAAATACTGTACTTTACATACATAACATTTGAGCTAAAATTTGCATCCATACGAATGTGAAAAATTATTGCATGGATTTTAACTTAAGAGATGAACTGAAGTA
This sequence comes from Polioptila caerulea, assembly GCA_013397295.1. Taxonomy (NCBI): domain Eukaryota; kingdom Metazoa; phylum Chordata; class Aves; order Passeriformes; family Certhiidae; genus Polioptila; species Polioptila caerulea. The sequence continues at coordinate 304,333 of VYXF01011919.1, forward strand.
TTTGTCATTTCTTCAATATCTGGATTAAGGAACACATTTAAGAAGGTGCAGATTTTAAAGCCAAAATGTGTTCTAGAGATACATGTCAGACTATGGACTGTGCTCAAAGAAACTTGCTGAATTGGAGCCCAGTTCTTTTGTACCACACAGTAATTTCTGCTGTGTGAGGGGAGCACCTGGATTCTTTACAGCCTCAGGCTGCAATATAAAATCCTAAATTATCAATACTGGTCTATCTAAAACACTGAAAAATAGACATTTAAAGCACTTAGACTCCTTAGAAGGTACTGCTTTAACAAGTTTATAAATTAAAGTTTTTAGAGAGGTTTCAGGATTACCCATTTCTTTCCATATTATCTCTACTATGATAGCCAAGAACCTGCAACATTCCAGCAGGAGATTCTCGCTGATCATCAATGTTAAGGGAAAAGTGACAAATAATTACTGCATTGTTCTGTTATATTCTTGTTGACCTGAAGAAATAGTTAGATGTCCTCCAATTAATCACTTGGAAGAAAGTGATGAATTACAAAAAAAAATCAAAGCAAAAATATGAATCGATGCCTTCTCTGGAGTTGAGTCATTTAATGAGCTTCTAATGACATGTGTAGAGTCCAAAAGAACAACACAACCCCTGGTACCAGGGTTTGAGCAAAATTAGAAAGAAAGGAGCTTAAATGTGGTATAATTCACATACCTAAAAGCCTCAATGATATATGCACTAGCTGGTAGGCTTCCAGGGGTCCCAGGCTGCCAGGACAGGGTGACACTGTTCTTAGTAACATCAGTGACCTGAGGTTTGGATGGGGGCCCAGGGAGGTCATTTATATCGTAATTTTTACTGACTGTTGCTCCACCGGATTCTGTGAAGGGCAAATACAAAAGGATTACTTTTTATCCTTGGTTATATAATTTGATCAAAGCAGAAGATTAAAATGAAAAACATGGCAAACATCTGCGAAATCAGAATAACGGATGTTCTTAATCTGTAAAGAACTAAGTCAACAATTACATTACTACCACGTGTTTTTGGATGAAGAGCTATCATTCTTTAAGTTCACAGTGAAAGAAAAAAAAAAGGCAAAGCTCAAAAGTTTATATATAAATATATAAAAAAAGAAAAGAAAGAAAAGAAAAATTAAAAAAAAAAGCCCAGCTTGCTGAAATTTACATAAAGTACCAAAATCTCTGTTGCTGAGAAAGTTCCTGTATTCAAATGAACTGCAGTACTCACAGAGAGCACTTTGGATTTTTCTTGCCCAAGCCAATTACTGGATAAATCCACTGTTAGAATAATTAAAGCATACTGCAGTCACTGGACACAAACATGAAAATTGTTGTGGTATCAATGGGCATTGTAAGATAATAACAATTAAATGCAAGGTGCGTGGAGGAACACAGCCTTCTCATCCTGAACTTCTCCACGTCAGACACAGAAGTTTTAGAATCATTTGACTCAGACTGCTGTCAAAAGGTCTACACTTTCCTCCTGTGCCCCATGGAACACATCCCTGGGCATTGCTCACCTGTCACCTCCAGCACAGCACTCCAGGACGTCTCCCCACTGGAACTCGTAGCAACGCAAGTGTAAGTCCCAGTATCAGACAGCTGGACATGAAAAGGGTACAAGGGCAGCTTTAACAACATTTTAGAATCAGCTGAGTTTACCCTTATTTTCTTTTCCTAAACGTTCCTTGCTAAGAAGGACTTAGCCTACATTTTACACCCGGCTAGAAGGCACCAAACATTTTCAAACAATCATTTAATGGTGGCTTGCCTTCAGAGAACTTTAATAAGATTATTTGCTTATAATACTTCACGAATTTTAATTTTCATACTATTAATGGTACCAGTACTGTAAATGCTCCAGAATGGAGCACTGACAGTGTCAGTGTTTGCATTGGTTACAACAAATGCAGGTGAAATCAGGTAACAATATAACAACAATTAACCTCCTAGAGGGTAAATTCTCAGCATTTATAATCTCATGAGGACACATAGGTCCAGTTTCCTGTGCCAGGAAGGACGTTACATCACCTTAGACTCTTATGACAGATGAAGTAATTTCAATACACCCCACATACAAATGCTGCTGAAACTTAACAGTGGCTCTCTCTCTACAAAGACAGTCCTAAAAGCAATTCCCAAACAGCTGCATTAAATTAGACCCTACACCATGCTTACCTTTCTGCCATTTCACATTTTATTTCAGACTTGCAAGGCCCTTTTGTAGCAAAAAAAAGAAAATTGCATTTGTATGAAACTATTGTGATTCCCTTGTCATTTCAAATACTTTAAACTTATTTGGGGAAACTGTTTTGACTTAGATTGCCAATATTAATTTAATCGCTGTATAAACTGTTTTACTAGCAAATTTGCCAAGAGTTTTCCTATTTCCTCTTTACATTTAAAATAAAGATTTCTGAGTCTGGAACAAATGAAGACTACAGGGATGGATGGAAAATGGTAACTTTACAAAGCACAAAACATATGGAGGTGCTCTCCTTCCACAAAGCATAAAGCATGGTAATCTGGAGGTGGAAAGAGAAAAGGCAGAGTGCTGACTCTAGTGATTAAGAAGAATTTTATTCCTCATCACGTGACTTGATGGAAAGAGAACTGCATCCAAGAAGCTTTATTGGACTTCAAGGAATTGTAATGGGTTTTCTGTTAAATGCAGATTGGCACTGTAACATCTGTCCTTATATGTCACTCTTCAAGAAGAATGTCAAGGCAAAAAAGCAAGATGTTCTTAAGATTACTTGTAGATATATACTTCAATTGATTTTTAGCTTTGTCATGCATGAATTTTTTTGCTATTTTCCTCCAGATACATTGAGACTGCAGTGTACCATTCTTAGGGAAAGAAGCAACTCATTAATGCCAGCTCAGTTTTCTGAATGAGCATAACTTGCATTTCAGGAGACGGCTATCTGTGTGAAATACAAGCAATAATGAAAATCCCTCCAACAATGGCCCAAAGACGCAAAATATAGCAGTGCTGCTACTGAAATGAGAAAGACTTGAAAGGAGAGATTTTCCAGAGGAGAGAGCCTCATAGCATTCTGAAGCAGTGTTTTATTTCACTTCCTCTGAGATTTTATTAAATATATAATTCTTCATTACGTGATAATGGGGAATATTTCTCAAGGCTATGGTTCTCAACTTCACTTGTGTACTACTGTGACAGATGGTGCACGGCATACTCAATGAGGTATGTGGTGTACACAACAGAGTAACTTGCAGAAGGCAAACAACACACAAAGCAAGCTGGAAGTACACTGCTTCTTGCAAGCTATGGCAAATTATCTAACTTCCAGGCTGTGGATGGATTAGATATAGATTCAGTGTGCTGGTAATTCAATTATTTATTGAATAATTGCACTTTTTATTGCACTTTTTTTTTGTGCTATAGGAAAAAAAAAACCAAACAGGGGAGGTGAATAGAAAAATCTTTACTATTCAAAAAAAATAATAAATGTTCCTTAGTTACTACAGGCATCTAATCCTGGTGTGGCACATTTCTACAGCAGAAGGGAGTTTTCCATTTTCCATCAGTGTTGACCTGTCTGAAGGGGTATTGAATGAGTGACATATGTTAGTTTTTAGCTGTCTTCCTCAGGGCAACTGAGAGATTGGCTGATCAGAAAAATCTCTTATGTTCAAGCTACGACTGTGGCCCACGTGACTGTTGAAGGCTTACGAATCATTTGATTGTGCTGTAACAGAAATAGCAGAAAAGGATCAGAGAATGGTTTGTGTGGTTGAGGATCCTCTCATTCCAAACCCCCTGCTGCTCAAAGTTCCATCCAACTAAACCAGGTTTCTCAAAGCCCCATCCAACCTGGCCTTGAACAGGGATGGGGAATCCACAAATTCTCTGGGAAATCTGTTCCAGTACCTCACCACCCTCACAGGGAAGATTTCTTCCTGACACCTAATCTAAATCTACCCACATGTGAGTGGCAATTATTAATTTATTTTGAACTTGGGGATATAAACACACTTGGACATTTCCATGGTCCTTTTTTTTTCTTTAGAAAGTGGTGCTAGTCCTTGTTTAGGTAGACTTAAGAGAAAAGTTAAACATTCCTCATTTAAATCCATGTTTAATTCATAAAATTTGCAAGGCACAGGGTAAAAATTGTGTTTATGGTTCTGTGTAGTTGTTGTTCTTAAACCTAAGTCAAACAAACAGTGCTCATTACTGCTATAGAAGCATTTCTAAAAAAAGCCTTTCTGAGCCTTTAAGGAAAATTGGTTACTAGTGAATGAGCCACTTAAGGATCAATAGAACCACAGTCACTACTAATACTGTTTTCTTCCCCTCTTGCAAGCAATTTTATTTTCCTTTAGTTTACAGACAAAGCCTCTAACAGTGAGATTAATGCACGGGCACGATTCAGAACCAATTTCATTGTTTGCATAGCAGCATGCAGACAGGTATCCCAAGAGCTTCTGCCTCGTGGACGCTCCACAGATGCCCATAATCAGTGCCTGAAAGTTTATTTGAAATCACTAAGCCTCCACCTTTAATTGCTGCTTTCTAACACTTCTGGGGAATCTTGACTATTCAAGCGCACTCTTTAATCCAGCTCTACAGGAAAAATGCATTAACCTTCCTGGCCTAAACCTGCCTTCAGCCCAGGGAGGAACGACAAATTGTTTACTCAAGGCAAGCTAGCATAAATTTTTTAATAAATTCTATTTTGTTCCAAGGAAGTTCACAATTCATCTACGATCACTGACGAGACGGTATCAGAAAACAAAACCGCTCTTTATTTCTTTTCATTAGTACTATGTATATCGACATTTTTTTGGATGGCAAAATTAAGTGCAGACATTTCTGCTGACTGAATTAAATGGTTTATGAAATTGTCTTCAAGTTCTTGACAAATAAGTACATTTAACTTACTATTTTTCCATATGCATGCTTGTCCAAATACACACAAACAAATACATATGTTTATCTTTGAACAGGGAAAAATTAAAAGCCAAAAAAGAGATAGTGATGCAATATTTATCAAAAACATATGACATTATCCTATTTGAAACATTATAGGATATTGTACTATCTCATGTGTAAAAATCTAAATATTACAATAGGTATTTTATTTTTAATAGAAATCCCTCTGTGTATGACTGCATGTACGCTACAGTGTTAGTTGTCTTTTCCCATTTGCATCCTGGTGGAACATTTCCAGGAAGCATAACTCTGGAATAAATCAGCCAGCTCGGGACTGACGAGTTGCTGATGGAGAAAGCGCATGGTCAAACCATGATGAGCTCCAGATCACGTGCTAGCACAAATACTTGGAAAATTATGATCAGGAGCTGCCAAGGAACTGCTCTAAGTTTTGACAGAGAGGCCAATGGCTTCAGGGTAAGACCGAAGAAAAGATAAGGGAGGACTGTTCTTTTATATTTTTACCTACCCCCAACTTACGTGTTCTGTTGCAACATACATACAATTTAAAATATCAGTTCTGTTTTTAGGGAATTCTCATGGAAATATCTGAAGTCAGTTTTGCTCTTCTTTCCTACACTATGACAAAGAATGGATAATGACTTGGTGAGAACTGCATGGTAGAAGAGACAAGTTAATTCTGAGGATTAACAGGAAGGTGGCAGAGCTGTCTGAGGCACCCACCAAGAGCCCCAAACTGTCCCCTAGACCCCGCCTTGCTCGCTGTGCTGCCGGTACTCACCCGCAGAGCTTTGATCTGGAGCGTGCCCTGGTCCTGTATGGATGTCCGAGGGTCCCGGCCCAGGAAGGTGAAGCCCTCCTTGAGCCAGCTGATGACAGGCAGGGGGTCACCAGTGGCCTTGCACTTGAGCAGAGCTGTGCCATCCACTGCCAGGGTCTGGTTGATGGGGCCCTGGAGGATGATGGGCGGAGGCCGATCTGTCAAGACTGAAACAGTGACACAGGCATTGGCATCCACGCCTTCAACCATCCTCTGCTGCTGCTGTGAGCCCTATTCCACCACGTAGGACAAGTTTTAAGAATCTGCTTGAAGTCAGCCTCTAGGAGGCTAAAAACGTTATTTTCGGAGGAGCCATAGAGGTTATCAATTAGTTGGCATATTTAAAAAGCATTTTATTAGTAAGAATTTTATTTCACCATTGCAAGATAACACATAGAAAAATACCTGTTAGCAAAGATCATCGGGCTCATTTGGTTAAAACAGCATGAAAAATAAGACCTTGATTCAGGGAAGAACTGAAGTGCATCACTCTTTTCTTCCAATTTGGGAAAGAACTTTAAAAACACCTTTGATGTCACATCAAAAATGTGTTTACTCAATTTATGGTCTAAAAGAGAAAATCTGTTGAGTTAGAAGTGAAACACTACAGCTATTCTAGCCTGGGTACCAACCACATCCCCCATTCCTACTCTATTTGCAAGTTTTCATCACCAAAAATATTTAACAGTTCTACAAAACATTTTCATAATCTGAGTGATCTAAATGATGGTACTGCTCTTTCCAGCCGAGAAAAGCTTAAACTCAGTCACACCATTTAACAGCTTGCTTATCAAAACATTTCATCACCTTTAAAGCCATGAACTCCTATTTTTTCTCCCTGATAATTTACATCTGCATGCTTGCAATACTGAATAAAGGACCCTGCAACCAGTGAGAGAGTGCATGGCTGCATATAAGCCTCATTCCATGACCAGTGGGATATCTTGAAGATGAGGTAAAATGATCATGTTCATTTTTCTTGAAAGATCATTTTATCCCAGATAATTCTGTTGTTGAAACTTTTCCCTGAGCCATCTGTTAAGCAACAAAATATAACCTTTGTTTCTAAAGAATGTGTTTGTACAAACTGAACTTGAAATACTTGACTATACACAAAGCTAGGACTGTGCAAAAAAATCTGTATAAAAGAACTGAGAATTCTTTTTTCTTTTTATGTATTTTTATATATTTACCAGCCATACTGATGCTGTTTTAAATTTTGAACAACTGAACAATTTTGTGACTGGTATTAAATATTTTAGCAGCCAGGATGAACTTCTAAACTGGTGAACTTCTAAACTCTTCTTAGCCTGCCTCTGCTCATGTCAGTTGAGTTTGAATAATTTATTCTAGCTGAGAATCTTTTTGTTATAGTCCATACACAACACCTGACTCTAACAATGAAGTGAAAACAAATTATTATGAAGTAATATGGCTTCTGTTGTATTTGAGCTGTTTGAGATGCAAAACTCTGGAACCTTCAACAGATCCAAAGTGCTTTCATCATGCTGTTTAATAAATAAAACTTATGAGGGATATTTTAGACATTTTATGTCTAAAATAATTGTTTCTGAAATTTTAATGTTGCAATAATGCCTTTTTTGTTAACAAGATTCACAAAGATCAGAATCATTAATTGTCAGAATCGCACCTTGGAGTGTGAAACATTCATTGGAGCACACATTCATTGAAATTGAAACTGAAAATAGAAAGCCAATACATATTTTGAACTGAAAATAGAAAGCCAATACAGATTATTTCTTAACACCAAGAATGGGAAAGCTATTTTGGATATTCTGAAATACCACCCACTGAACTTCAGAGATAGAACAGGAAACACTATATAACAAGAAAAATGTAATGCATTTTCACCTCGATACAAAATGTTTAATCTCAAAAGGCTCCTTACGACTACATAGTTCAGCCATTTGGCAAAATAAAAATTGATCTCAGCTCACACATACTATCAAGGTAGCTGCAGCACAACTATATTCAAATTAAAACCTAGTTGTGCAAGTTATCCTTCAGATTTAATGTAAACCAGCAAATCTCAGTATTCTAGGTAGCTAAAAATTAAGGAAGAATAACTATTTAAGTTGCTAGCTATTCCATTGCAGTTATTTGCTTCATCTAAGTGTCTTTCATATGTGTAGCAATGTAGGCATTTTCAAAACCTACTGCATTACAGATATTGTTCTTTGGCATGTAATTAGATTTTTTTTACAGTCCAAATGAGGAGCTCATAATCCTTTAAATAGCTCTGATCAATAGTGTAATTGAAAGCCTCCTGGCCAGAAGGAATCTTCATTTTCAAGGGTGTTATGGGTGAAAGACCACTACAGGTTTCCATGACACTAGGGCTAAAGGTTAAATGAACACTTAGAGTTTCCACTGATCTGTGAACGGCTGTATTGTCTTCACAACCATGACTTGTAAATCTTTTCTAAAACATGTGTGTGCTTGCCACACACTCCTACTACTTAGGTCCTCATTAGTAAGGATCCAAAACTTGGTTAAGAGTTTAAAATGTTATATATATATATATCAGAAGCCCTATGAAGAACAGAGGACTAGTGAAAAATAGCTACAAAAAGGTGCAGGGATTGTTATTTGCTTTTAAAAACATTTTAATTACTTTGTTTCTTTACATTGACATAGTTTTCTCCTAGCTGGAAACTTCTATATCTGTACCACAAAAACATTTTGTATGCCTACAAACATACTTGCAACGTAAAACAGAAGTTGATTTCAAAATTAATTTTAGGAATGGTTTTGAAACTATTTGCCAATATCCTTTCATCTGCATATTCTGGTAACTGAAAAATCAACAGATTCCTTCCGTGTTAAAAAGCATCTTAATTTTTGAAAAGATTATAGGAAAAGAACAAATTATATTTGTTCATGAACTGTTTATTCAGTACAAATGCAGTTTGGACAAACTGAAACCATATTTAAATTTGTGGTCAAATTGTGGTCAAATTACAATGGAAATGAAACAAAAGACAAAATGAATTTTTTTTTTTGCATTTCCAAAATCAAAATTTCAAAAAATTTTCCTGGTGAAATAATGGGTAAAATCAGACAAAAGTAAGGAAATTCACATGGTGAGCACTCATGATAGGGCAGTGTTCTCTCTGAAAGGTAGAAAAGCAGAGACCAACCCCTCATATGTCTTTTTTTTTTTTTGCAGAACAGTTTCACAGGAAGTTGTGAAGTTGTTCTGAATTTCTCCTGTTTGAAATTGCCACACTTGCTATAAAACATATAATATATTTTGGATGAGGGCGAAGAGTCATGATGGTCAGATTTGTAGACAAGTAAACTGTGAATAATTTATTAATAAAATTTAATAATTATTGAGGAGAAATTAAGATCTTCTCAAAAATATTCTGTGTATTATTGACAAATAGTAACACAATACTAATTGGGAACTATTCCTTTTATGTTGAGCATAGACAGAGATGGAAGGACTTGGTTTATTTGCATAATCTGTCATTTTAAGATTGTGAACTGCATATTCATTTTTGGGTTTGAAAGGATTGCTAAGATTCTTCAATTTTTAAAATGATTTTGCTTTTCCAGATGTGCGTTAGACAGTGAATTACATGATAGCCTTTCAAGAAAATACAAGATTTGAATTTCAAATACGCTGAAGGCTCTTAGCGCAGTCCATAATCAGCAAAATTATCACTCAACTCAGCACATTTCATCACAGCTAGTAATCTCTTCTCATATGAACACTTGAGTTAAAAATATTTCCAGTAAAGACTTGTAAGTGCAAAAATGTAACAACTGAAACACTGCTATATATGGTATAATTAAGCACTTGTTTTTCTGCACATGACATGTTTTCATTCTGTATTGGAACTTCAATTGGATCTAAATTACTCTGGATCAAACAAAAATGTGTTCAAAATGAAAAAGATGGTTCGCCACTATTATTAAATCATTAACCAAACAGAAAAATTCTGGGCTAGGAAGTAAAACTGAAATCACCAGCCAAAAACTAGAACACTAATGCTTAAGCATATAGCTAGCATGCACAGTGTTTGTCTTTTATTATATTCTTAAAACTATTAAATTAGATTTCCCTACTGATAAAAGTCATTAGCTCCCATAACTTCTGCTCAGCATCAACCAAAACAGATTATTTTGACATTTATGGTTAACTTCCTAACTAATAGCAATTAAAAAAATATCTGTGATCTAATGGTGCATTTATTCACATAATCTCAGCTCCACAATGTTGTTTTGGCACTTTTCTTCTGACCTCACCCGGCCTTTGACTCTGGGATGAAATGGTATTTCTATAAAGCAATCTTGTATTGTTTCATAGTGATCCTGCTGACAGTGGGTTCTGGAAAGCATTTGAGGAGCAGAGCCACCAGCCAATGCTCTCTGGAGCTATGTGGAATGCACGATGTCTTTAATCAGAATTAACCTGAGATGAGCTTGCATTTCAGCAGGGGCACTTTCCCTTGGCTTGCTGAACAAACTGATGAAAATTCCAAAGAGATCAATTAGGTTTTGTTTTTTTCCCCCCCGCACAAGAAATAGATAAAGGTGGACCAAAGCCCTTGGCTGTCAAAAGGAAGAATTTCTCATCACTAGCATCCTTGAACCTGATTTGATCCACTCAGAGCCTGTTGCTGTAAATCTGTGCAGCATCAGCAGGTGTGACCATTTAACAGCTCAATGTCATTCCAGCCAATGTTTGTGTGTTCTATTTATTCCAATCACAGTCATGGCCCTGAATCAGGCAGCACTATGGACAGATATTAAAAAATATTGCCATTCCATTCCTTTTAAACGACCTTTTAATCTACATTTAAATTTGAATTGAATGAAAATGCATCATTTTGTCACAGACCATGAAGAAAGGATTTAAAGAGATTGCAGAGCAATGCTAAGTCTTTAGTCTCCATAAACTACAGAAAAGCAATGTACTTGAAGAGATGCAAAGATAAGGCAGAAATTATTTCCCCTTGTCATAAAAATATAGGCAGCTTTTGGAAAACAAAGAAAAGGCATAAAATTAATGCTCAAACCTCTATAACACGAGCCTGAACCTCTCTACCTGTCACTTGTGATGAATATGCTCTTGTGAAAAGGCAGATTATTCAAAATTAGACATCTTTTCAAACTTTCATGGTGCAGGCAGGTCTCTAAGGGAACAGTAAAAGTAGACCTCTGCATATAACAACAGTTTTAATGGCAAAAATTCATCAAAGTCTGTCAGGAGATATTTAATGTGTCAGTTAAGATAAGGAATAATGATGCTGGGGAATGCCACTGTCTCTGAGTATAAGAGGGATTCTCTTGTTTTCTTCACTAACATTAAAGGATGCAAACTGCCTTCTATTCACAATAGGATAAAGAGGGATATCAACAGGATTCCTGACATGTGAAAAGGACTCATACTTGTAGATGGGAAACCTCAAGGCGGGATGAATTTCAAACCAAAAATTTGAAATGAAAAGCATCAAGACAGACCATGTAATTCTTTTCCTTTCCTGAAAACTCTTCTCTTCCTATGGATTTTCACTACTTTTTTCACACCTACCCCTACTGAGGCATCCTTAGAACACAGGTCTGAGGCAGGTGCTTTATTCATGGAGGGACTACATGTTGTAGGCAGTCTAAACCTTCAGCACTGCACCACCTTCAGAGCAACTGTGTTGATTTAACTGAGCTAAGGACACAGCCCCTACTTGTTTAAGATAGGACTGAAGACTGGTGGAGATACATTTTTTTGCACCCCAGTTCACTGCTTTAATCACAAACCTATTCATTCTCCATAATTTTTTTTTCTTTTTGCAGTCTCTAGAGCTCTTAGCTCTAGTAAACCAAAAAGCTTCATTTCTCACCAAACCTATTCTAAGCTGGTTTGTCCCTTTTTTCTGTTGTTAACAACCCTCCAGAAAGCAAGCAAGAGGCAAACTAGACTTTGATGCCTTTTTTACTCCATAGACAAATACAGAGATCTTTTCTCACTTTATTTCCTATAGAAAATTGTCCATTTACTTGTATGATTTATGTGATCTCATACGCCTTTATTTATATTGCTTTTAAAGTACTTTTGAAAATAACAGGAAACAGGAAAAAAACAATAGGAATTTCTAACAGCTCACCATCAGTAACCTCCAGCTGAGCCTTTGCTAAAATGCTTCCAGCAACCGTCAGTGCTTGACAAATGTAGTAGCCTGCATCAGACCTTTGGATGTTGGTAATGGTGAGGTCCCCGGTTGGTGACACAGAATATCTGCTGTTGGGCTGCAGAGGCTGGTTTGGGAAGAGTAAGTTCTGCAAAGACAATTCATCTCACATCAATTCAAAGCACAAAAGCACCACTTTTCCTTCAGCTACAGAGACAATGATTTTTCCTTAAAAGTACTATAAATAATCAAGGAGAAAAAAGTAAGTGCGGTTCTGACTTTATGAACACATAGAGCTGCTTTCCCTGCCTTGGGCAACTCAGTTTAAATTAGAAACAACCTTTTGACAGCTCACAGTGCTGTGTTCTGACTGGGGTGTAGGCGAGGAGACATTTTCCAACAGTCACACTTGAGCCATTTACATTTGTGACACATTCATCTTCATTCGGAATGCAATTGTAATAATGCACTTGGCCATCAAACCAGAAGGACATAGCACCACAGCAAACACTGGAACACTAGCACCAGGCATTGAATCCTGGAGAGCTGAGGGAGCAGAGCACTATTGTTTGGCTGTGAACATGTTCTGAGAAAAGGAGAAAGTAAGAGCATGGCACATAAGTAAAGATGGGAGGAAGATAGGAGCGTGTCATAAAGTAGGAGAAGCTGGCAGAGCATGAGAGTTTAAAGGAGAAGTAAAAGGAAATTAAAAATGTGATAAACCAAAGGAGAAATGCAGCACAGAGCCTGGAGGGTGAAGAGAAAGGGTATTAATCTGATGTGGAAATCATCAGAGAGAAAAAAATAATTTCATGTAGGATAAGATATCAGTTAGCACAAAACAGGGAGATTAGTTTTTGCCTTTGGGCTGGATTGGAGAAAAGAGAGACGTCAATAATAATAACTGGAATGGCTCTAGTAGTCATTGCATATGATGAAGGACTGAATGAATCAATACTACAGACCCGAAAAGGTTTCAGTGGAGAGAGCTGTGTTTTCAATGAAAAAGTTATACCCTGTGGCACAGCTCTTCTGAATAAATAAGAAGAGGAAAAGGAAGGCGATATGAGGAGAAAGGTCAGCAGCACTGCCCAATGAGACAGAAAGGAGAACAGCTTAAAAAATAATTAAACAACAGTAATTCCAATAAAACAGGGTCTGGATTTTACATCAACTCAACAAGACTCTATGAAAAATACAGTTGTTTGCATCAGGAATACCCCAAAACACTGTTATCATGATGTGATAAGCTTTCAGTCATTACTGCAGCTCTTTGTAGCTCAGCTGTGCTGTCTAATAATGACTCCCTACTAACTTTTAAGCTTGTCTGTATCGACTAAAAATAAAATTAAAAGTGCAGAGTACAGTATTAAATGAATTTTCTGCAGATCTGTTTCTTCTGAAGCAGGCCTTGATGGTTTACAAAAATTATTTGGAACTGATAAGCAACAAACTGGTTAAGAAACAGGTAAGAATTCAAATAAGAAACAAATTCTATTTTTAAGTGAAACTTATGCCTTTATCTCTATGGTTTTGGTAGAAAAAGGAAAGAGATATGCTTTAAATAAGATCCAACATTCCAAGTATCCTTATAATTGTATTAACCTACTGGGTTACTCATCACACTAGGCTCTCCTTTTACCGCCTTTCAATAGCAATGTTTAAGAAATTTATAACAGCAAATTTTTCCTCAAAAATCAATATTCATCCAGTAAACATGTCAGATAATAGGAAAAAAAAAAAAGTGTTAAAATGCTGAAACAATTTGAGGCTATGGGACTAGGTAGATCTCAAATAATTGCCCTGCTTTCTGAACTGCCTTGAAACTTTCAGAATAACTTCTGCCTCGCACAAGATACCTACTGGATGAGGGTATTATGAAAACTTCAGAAAATATTATGAGAAAGAGGAGAAATTTGACATGGCTGATATTGACTTAATTTATCACTCATTATGTGAAGTGCAAAAGGAAGCTGAATAAAAGACAGTACAAGGATTAAGCTCCTAATCCTTAAGAGAAAAATAGTCCAGAACCCTCTTTATCACTCCATAAGAAAGGGGAATCAATCCTTGGTTTTATCTTCAATATGGGCTTCTCTGTTCTGGAAAAGTACCATGTCCCAGTGAATATTCCACACATCCAGGGGAGTTCACCAGTCCATAGCTCCTCCCTCCAAAGACCAGACAACTATGAACTATAACTTGTCCTAAATTACGGTACAGCCCCATTGTAAACGCTTTCCACAATTTCACTGCTTTTAATTAGCTGTTGGGTTGCCCATATGGGCACAATGGTGGCATGCTGGGCTGCAGCCAGAGGGACCAGAGCCATCCCTGGTTCAGTACCACTGAATTTGTCTCAAGGAAGAATTTAATCCATGGAGTCTAAAGGTTACACACGGCCTGCCCGCGCACACGTAATCGGCGAGCGGCTGTTGGGCTCTGGGGAAAAGGCTACCAAGCACAAAGGACCAGCTGTTTATACACAAGCTGGCACAAAAAATTACTCAGGAGGGAACTGCCCCCCTCCCTTCCAGCTGGTTGTGCTCAAAAGTGCAGGATTGAGAAATGGATTCGCAACCAAAAATGCCCTAAGAATTACTGGAGTGGGATAACATGACTATGTAACATTACTTTGAACACTGAAAGTGGTACTGCAAATGGTTCCCCTAAAAGCAGAAACAGCATTGTTTCAACAAACAAGCAACAATTTATAGCTGGGAGGCAAAGGTGAAAAGTCCTGTAATTTGGCAAAAAAAAATGCAGTCTCCATTGTTACGATGATAATACACTATGTGGAAACTCACACATTCTGTGGCATGTCACTGCGAAATCTGGCAAGTTATACATTGAGATGGCAACCCCAGTCTGTGTTACTTTACTGATGATCAATTAAGTTTAACATGAAAATGTTTTAAACAACATTGAGCCATGTTTCAAAGTTTGCTTATAAACCACGCAAGTATCAATTTTTATGTTGCATTTATTTGCCAAAAAAGACTTATTCCAACCCTCGGGGATCTGGTTCTCAATATGGTAATTAATTTTCCAGGTTTGTAATTAAGCAGCTTCAACATTTTTGTACAATCAGTAGGTAATAACATTCAATTAAAGACACAAGATGCATTTTCACCTTAAAATGTTTTTACCCTTGAAGTGATACCAATGGAAGAGGATAAAATAGAATATTAACACTTTTCAATTACACTAAATGACTTTAATCCTGAAAATGATGTCCTACTTTAATTAGAAGCTCTTCTCTTTATTACAGCATGATGGATGTCCACTTTATTAGATTCAAGTGTGACACTATAAGCTCACTTTACATAAACATTACCATGTTATTAAAATGCTCTACAAGAAAGTGATTTGAAATGTTTGCTACCACATCAGTACTTCCTACTTTAATTTCAATATGCTATTCTACCTTCCCATTGGAAAAATTGTCGCCTTAGTGAGAGTCACAATGCTGTGTTTTTCCAGGATGTGATCCTTGGAGGCTAGATCTAAATTTCTCTAAATAGTACACTGAGAGATATGTAGGTTAAGCTTGCACTCTGACAATGAAATGAGCACACCCATAAAGTAATGGTGCTGTGTCTTTGTAACCTCCAAGAGGGCAGAGCACAAAATGCTGTCAGCCTGGTCCTGTCATTCTGGACCAGTTTTCTGATCTCCTGAGAAGGTGAAACAGAAGCAGGTGAAGCAGAGCAGGAGATCTGTGGTTCAGCTCTTATTTCAGGTTTTACCAGAGCTGGTACACACAAAGCCTCCAGAAAATAAATCTTGTGGCATCACACTCAAATACTAAGCTGTAGAAGTTAGTGTGGGCTGATGGCAGTGCCAATTGCTGCCTCACAAATTTTATTTCATAGATGATCAGGTAAATATTTCCAAAACCAGATCTGGAAATTCCTTGAGACAATTTTACTGAAGAAAGTATCTGTGTGTTCAAAACCTGTATCTGTATGCTCTGTGAGAAAACACCAATGCAAATCAGCTTGCTGGATACATTCTGCTTGATCATGTCTAGACAGGTTGTGAACTGTAATTACTGGCTCTGATTAGTTCAAAATTGAGTCATACCTTTTTTAGTCTACAGTGCCTGTCTCACCCACCTGTTTATTGGGGGCTTCAGAACAAAAAGCCTTTAACATATACACTGTTTCTTTCTACTCATCTATACAGTGCCTAGCATAGGTTTCAACAGCTTAAATGCCTTTGTGTTCTTCAAAATATTAAAAAAAAAAAAAGCCAATGTAAATTTCAGTAGAGAACAGTGGTTTAAAAAGATAAATTTCTGTGAAAGATGAGAAGAACTGTGAAAGATATTGTAAATAATTTTTCTCAAAATTTAACAATATAACTTTTTAGAAAGACTTGAAAGACTTACAGGATGCTTGCAACTTACCTGACTTCCTTCTTTTTGCCAGAAAACAGCTGGCTGGGGATTTCCTTTAGTTTCACAAGGAAAAGTCACAGTTCGACCCTGGGCTACAATCTGGTCTCGTGGTCTCACCACAAACTGTGGGGGAGCTACAAGGTAAGAAAAAACATGGTGTAAGTGTAGGATATTTTGCAAGGGAGAGAAAGGGAATATTGAAGGAAAAAGACAACATTATGGAGATTTGTTTTATGTCAGAGGACATGACACCAGAAACATTCATTAGTATAGACAGAATTAATATATAAACAGAAACAACAACAGCGACAAAGAGAGCAGCAATTTATGTATGTGACATCCCCAGTTATTAAAAAAAAAAATAAACAAGGAAAGAAACATTACAACCATACATGCTAGAGTCAATTCTGATGACATTAAATGCTAAAGAGCAGGACTCAGGTGTTGATATTGCTGACTATGGATGTATTCTACCTTAGCTCTGGAAACGTATCAGCACCCTCAGATCCTCTCACATTTCACAGAGCTTGCTGGAGCTATTGTGTATTGCGAGGTATGAATTAGAATAAACAGATTGTCTGTCTCAATCTGCCCCTCTTGACTTTTAAAAATGACTGAGAAAGGAGAGAAAAGGTCTGGATGACAGCAAAAGAACCCAAGCTCGAGAGCTCCCTCACTCCTCTTAGAAGCAGTGTGGTCAAGAATGGTGTGGGGAGGAGAAGTTGCTGTAAAAAGAATTGTTGCTAAAAGAACACAAACTTGGTAAATCCAAGTTTCAGCTAGTTTAAAGAGCAGGGAGAAGCAAAAGTTGAAGAGTTGATGGGGAGAGGTGAAAGATGAATAAGAAGGAATAGGTGTTTCAGGAGATAAGGAAGACACAAGGGAAAGAAAAAAGGAGACTGAAGTTAAAACAAGAAAAAAGAAGCAGGACTGATTGTGTTTTCAAGTAACTGGCATTAACAGTGTTCAGTCATAGGGGACCAGGAGGCACAGTCAGAAGTGAACAATTTCTAAGACAGGGGCATAGTTTAACATGTCTGGAGAGTAATGGTGGAGAATAGAAAGTCAATGCTTGGGAATGTGAAGGCAGAGAAAAGGTACTAATGAGTAGAAAGAGAGTGGGGAAGAAGTGTTAGAGGATTTGAGACAAAATCTTGAAATCAGTAACTATGTTGAGCATGATGTAGAAGTAAAGCAAATGATTTTTCTATGCAGGACATGCAAACCCTCTTGGTTCATCACTGGGATTCACTGAAAGGGTGTTGGTACTCTTTTGCATAAATTAAAAATATAAGCAGCATCTCCAAATATTCTTATCAAAGTTATCAAGCTAACTTTAGGGGCAGGTTGAAGAAGGGAAAGACCTTGTTTTCTTCTATTCCACTATTGGTTTTGTGGGTGTGCAGAGGGATGGTTTAGGAACACTAAGCTTTCAGGTAAACAGAATTTAAGTGTTTTAGAAAACCGTATTTTCAGCATTATAATTACAAACTATTTAATTAGGCACGAAGAGCAATCAAGACCCAGCTTCCAATTACACCTGCTGACAGCACAGACACAAACCTGATAACTGCATAGAATTGGGAGCAGACCTGATTCTCTTGAAACACACTTTGCAGCTATCTCATGAGGTACTTCCCAAGGCTTTAAAGATCAGCAGGAGTCTAAAGAGCATCAGTTGAGTAGTGCTGGCACTCTTAAAACAAGAATTGTAACACACTTAATAAGCATGAATCACAATCAGTTTAGAAGTTAGAGGGTATTTTCTTCTGCCTCACACTCCTAAAGAGAGGTTTGGGCCTCTGGAGAGAAATGTCCACCTCTTCCTTCACCTTAAGAGGTGTTAATCTTAGAAACAGGCAGGACTAAGGGTGAGGTGCCCTCCTGCTGCCTGTTCACAGCTACGTGTTTTGAGGTTTCTATAAGGTGTTGCCAAACATACTCCAGGAACTAAAATTATGATGTTCCACTCCTCAAGTGCTGAGCTGCAGCGAGTTCCTTGGGTTTCCCTCTCCTTGTTTCACCCAGCATATCCACGTGCAACCCCTCCAGGAGCCAGGAAATGGCAGTGTGGGAATCAGTGCATGTGATTGTTCAGTCGCACGGGAACGGGGGAAGACCTGGGAGCTGTGAAGCAGAAACCTCCCTGCCTACAGACACACCTGACACTGAGGCATCTCCACAGCTCTGAACACCTGCACAATAAAGATCACTGAATTAGCCCAGCGTTTGCTGCACAGCTACAGAAGCTCATTGCCCAGGATATTAATATAGAATCAACAGTGAACTTGGGCTCAGCAGAGAGGAGAACCCCCCTAACCTCTTCAGGTGCTACACCTGCATTTGACAGGAGTTGTGCACGCCTGGCTCCTGTCTATGCAGTGTTGTAGGTGGCCTCAAGACCACAATCTTCCTATGGTGCCTATAAACCTGGTGTCAGGAGACCATCCCACAGATCTAGCCTAAGCAGGATGGATGGCTGAATTCACTTCTCAGGCTTGCTTGGTGCCCTGGGGAGTGCACAGACAGTGCTCTCAGACAGCTCAACAGAAGCAAGAAGGGCATGGCATTTCTGTGAGCCTGTCCTTCAAATCATGTAACTGAGTAAATGCAAGGCAGGCAAGTTTAAAAGTTCATCTTAAACACTCTCACACACACAGGTCTCTACTGTAAATCAATAATTCAGAACTCTAAACAGATATAACACAACTGAATTTGTCGCTGTAGCAGACCTTCCAAGGACCAAGTTAAGGTAATTTGGTAGTCAAGGAACAATGAGAAATATACACCCTGGTTTCTTTCTAGTTTCCAGTTTTTGACCTGTTCCTAATTTTCCACATCTCTCACTTTCCTAAGAGCAAAAAAGAGTTCCGTTTTTTTTCCCCCCAAAATCAGACAAGGAAAATAAATCTGTAGCTCTAACATGGACTGACCCTGTTGCTCTATTCTCTCCCTGTCACACAGCAAGTCCTCTCCACCATTTGACCATAATACATGAGCAGATATTTGGCCTCACTGTTACTAGGTCAGGCTTTATAAATACTCCAGCAAACAATGACATATAGCTATTCAACAATATCTTTTCTAGCTTTGCTCTGCAGCCTTAATTACTAGAAATTCACTATAAAAATGAAAGAATCAGAGCTTTTACTTGCAATAAATCAAGCACAAAACCAGTTTCTTCAACCAAACTATTCAGTACCATAATTTTAAAAGACATGAAAAACATTATTTTCAAAAAATAAAACTTTGCATACATTAAAAAAAAAAAATTCAAAGATGGAGTTATATAATGAAGGAAATTTTCTGTCATAGTTTGTCATCATATTCAGCTATAGTTCTGCTTACAGACAGCCTCTGATAAAAATACCATTGTTTACAGCATTTAAGCAATGTTTTCACCATATCAGTTTTATCTGTCAATTTCTAGTTGAACTTGAACACTGAAAGTAACAGTTAATAATTGCTGGAGTAATTCTAAATGTAACTACCCAAACACTGTGACTGTCATTATCACCAAAGAATGCAGCATGACCCTGCTCAGAGACAGCAAGGCTTCTTTGACAGAACAAGCACTTGGGTTCTTCAATTTTCCTAAAAAGAGAGCTCATTATGTTCACACATGGATGCTGTTTATAAAGACAGACAAATATTATTACTTCCATTCTGCAGAAGGGTTAAGTGAGATCACGACTTGCTCAAAGCAAGTGGCTTCAGTGGAACACTGGGCAAAATTTATTCAAGCCATTATTGCTGCTCTCAAAGTAGGTGAATTTCTAAAACATTCTGAAAATGTACAGTTAGAGATGTAACAGCAGGCTTGACATGCTTCAGCTGTTAAAGTTATGTGGTACTCTAATGCTTAATTCAAGCTAAACTTTAAGAGCATTAGAAGGATCTGTTGAAAAAACTTACGGAGCAGCAAACTGAGTGTTGTGCCTATGAGACTATTACTTTTTACTACTTCAGATGGAACATAAACTGGATTGGAAGAAGCAGAGTGGAAAACCTTTCTTAACTGACATCTGAAAGTCAAAGATAGTGGCTCTAAAATGAAATATATTTCTTGGATTCCAGCAGACTAGCCAAAAATACAGGAAAAAAAGAACAATTAAGATTACAGACACAATATATTTCTATTGAAACTTCTTCTCCTTTTAATTTTTTTTTTGAGAAATTTAAATAGTACACAGTAAATTAGATTTGATTTTTGGCAAATTATGCTTTGATACTGCATTCAGCAGGCGCCGGCTTCAATCAATGTCACACTAGAGCTCTGTTATGCTAATAGATGATATGGAAATCAGATGGTTGAACATGAATAGAAAGCACAGGCCATGTACGAGGGGGCTTTGAGATGAGGGGATGGGGGGACCCTAAGGTTAATCACATCATGTTCAGAAGTGTTTTTACAGCACAAAACAGTATTCCACTGCAGGAATTAAAATGGAGATAGAAAAGCATGAGCAGTAGTGAGCATTAGTTATGTTGCTCAAAATGGGAAGAGTGCATTCTGTTGCACTCTTTTAGGATGTTGGTGGTTTATGCATGACTGAATGGATCTCTAATGCTGTTAATAAATGTATATGAAGGTAGCCCCTGCTCCAGTGTTAAAAAGCTTCAAAGTATTAAAAAAAAAAAAAGAAAAGCTGCATATAATTTCAAAGGGATTCCTGAGCTCTACTCCAATCTTAACAGTTAGCAGAATCTCTAATTTGATAGGATGGATTTCGTGCATTTCTTCTGAGTACTGCTGCTGAATACTAAAGGTTACACTGAGTCAACAGGAGCTGATAAAGCTGCTGATGCAGAGAAGCTTGACTGAGACAGAGAGTTCATCCCTTGTAGGTGAACTCTGGTCATCTGATAAGAAATGTGGCAGAAGACTCAGACGGGGAGGGGAAATTGAATACGTAAAAATGTGAATTCATAGCAAAACAGTACACTGATCCCATATCAAGTACTAGCAACATTTTTTTCCAGCGACAGTTTTCTCAGCTGATCTTGTGATTTGGAGTTGACATGGAATTCAATTATCCTAAGGGAATTTTACTGTCATAACTTGCTTGCAGTACCTTCCTCAGACCAGATGCCCTTGGGTTCACACATTATATTGATGATTTTAATTAAAAGTAAATATTGTAGTAAGCTTTTTTTCCTAATATTTCTACTGCAACAGACAAGATCAATGAATTAAGGCAAATTGTTTGAAGTTCAACAAGGCCAGATTCTGAGTCCTGTACTTGAGTCACAACAACCCCAGGCAGTGCTACAGGCTTAGGGAGGAATGGCTGGAAATCTTCCCAGCAGGGAAGGACCTGGAAGTGCTGGCTGACAGTGACTGAACACGAGCCAGCAGAGCCCAGGTGGCCAGGAAGGCCAATGGCACCTGGCCTGTGTCAGCAGTGGTGTGGCAGCAGGACCAGGGCAGTGACTGTGCCCCTGGGCTGGGCACTGCTGAGGGCACACCTCAGTCCTGTGTTCAACTCCTCACTGCAAGAAAAACATTGAGGGGCTGGAATGTGTCCAGAGAAGGGCAACAGAGCTGGGGAAGGGTCTGGAGCAGTAGAAGGGTCTGATGAGAAGCAGTTTTGGGAAGTGGAGGTGTTTAGCCTGGAG
>VYXF01011919.1:336142-380573 GCA_013397295.1 Polioptila caerulea
TTTTTATTTTTAGGAAGATTACCAGCCCTGTGTGCTTATATGCGGGCTAGAGTCAAACGTAAGACACACAAATTCAGAGGTAACAGAGCTTGCAAGGGCCTTCTTTTCTCTCAACCCTTCCATAGCTCTGCCCCTATTTAATTTAACTGTATCTAGTCTGCTGCCATTCTCACCCATCATCTATTGGAACACTTTTTGCTTCCAGTATTATGGACATATTCCTTCTTCTTCTGCAGAAAGATGAGATGCAAGAGTGATATGCACCTTCCCAAGAGAGAACATGGAGTGTGGGTCACAGAACTCAGATTCTGCTGTTGTTTGTGACAGTGTAATGCAACTTTCCTGACTGCACCCCCATCCTCTGGTTTAAGAAGATGGAGTTGTGACTGAGGGAGATAAAGTTTACTTGGTTGTTGTCAGGTGTGTGGATGGAACTACATGACACCTGCAAGGTCCAAGACATGCTCAAGGTAAATCCTGAAATGTTAAGTGGTTTTGCTCCTTTACATGGTATAACCAGTGTCAGAGAACACTGTTAATTAAGAATTCAAAATTAAGGCTTTCCCTAATTAAGAAGTTCACTGTTCATCATCTCTTTAAAGTCAATGGGAGATTTCCCAGTCCTTTGTTTTCACAAAACTCAGAATAACAGCTTTGTCCAATGAATTTCTTGTTTTTTCTCATTTTTCTGTCATATCCTGAACATGTAGTATGTTTCTAATATCATATCTTCCTTTGTATTGAATATACATTATGTATTTGACTGCAAACAACAAACCCAGGGGGAAAAAAAATATACAAGATAATGAAAACATGATTTTACTGGAGGAAAATCGATGAAATTACACATTTCCTTAAGTTTCTTTTTTCCCTTTAATTTGATTGGGTTCAAGCTTCAGTGATTTCAAAGGAATTTTTTGCTGGGTTCTAGCTATTGTTTATATTACAGGTCAGGGTAGCAAACCCAAAAGGTTTGCTCCAGTAATGCACACAGTGGTCACAGTTCTAGGAGTGTTTAAAGGCCAGGGAATTGGTTACCAGAATTACTGGACACTGTGATCCTGCCTGTGACAAAGGAACAGAGTGAGACTGTTTCTGGGAGTTGGCTGTGGTGACTAATTTTCCCATATTACAAAAGGGAAGAACAATCTCTTCCACACCTATTTCTTCTACTTAAAAAGGGAAGAGCCATATTGTCACTTAAAGTCTAAAGTGAACACAGAGGTGATCTTTCGACAGATTATCACAATGCTCCCTTTTCTTTGTTACATACTAACATCTCTTCCCCTACAAAGCCACTCAGTGGCTTTTTCTTTTTTTTCCTTTGAATTCAGCAAATTAAACTGAACTGTGTCCATGCATTAAATGGATGGAAATGGAAGCTGGCCTCTTGGGTCAGTTGACCCCAGTTCTAATAAAGCAATCCATTGAGACTTTGAACATTTGATTTAATGTGTATGAAAAGAGGAGGACAGATAAAGCTAAAAATGTTTTTATTAACCTTTCCCAGCTCTACTGAAAACCGTCAGCATGAACCACTAAACTGTGAAATAGTGTCTGCATGATATCCATTATGCCAAACTGCTGCTTCTCTTTTGGAATGAAGTAATAACTATTATATTCTATTTATTCAAATAGAAATATTAGCTTACAAACTTTTTCTCTCCCCATAATCTTTAGCATGTCTGTATCTGCTGTCACGGAAGATATTTTGGCAGCTCATTATTCCACCAGCCTTAAAACCTCCTTACCAAATCAAAGAGCAGCACATAAACAGTGAGTGGTTATTAGAGACCTCAAATATTTTAGGAGAGAATGATCAGTCTCTACCTTGTAATACTTACAAAATTTAATTAGGATTTTCTCTTTCCCTTGGTTATGGTTTATTTTTTGGCTAAAGGGTAGTGGTAGAGAGCTTAATTACGGCAGAGCTAATCCCATAATAATATTATCTGTATTATGTTTGTCATTAATAGAGTTACTCTACTCCTTATACTTCTTAGAGAGAGAAACGTGACTAATAGCCTGAACTGACGGCTCACATACTAATGTCGATGCCCACGGTTATGTAGTGCTTGCTTATGCATATATGCATCTGCTCTTCAATAAAAACACTTTGGGACAGGACTTTAACTGCAGGGGGATCCTGCCCCGCTGAAATCAATTAAAATTTCGCATGAGCTATCAACAGGATTTCACCTGCGCTGTAAATCAGCGCGGCAGCCGCCATTGCAAAGGGTGTGTGGGACCCAAAATTGGCAGGGAAGGGCGTGGCCCGTCCCACCACAGATCCCTTATCCCTGTAGGACACGGGCCCAGCCTCCGGGCAGCACTCACCTCGCACGGTGAGCGTAGCAGAGGCCTCCACCTTCCCGACGCGGTTCTCAGCGATGCAGGTGTAGGTGCCTTCGTCCGTGCTCACGGCTTTCTTAATGCGCAGGGTGTAGTCGTCTTTGATGTCGTACCTGTGTCACAGCAAAAGAGGGAGAACTCTTTTTGTGGGCAACAGAAACGGACAAAAACGATCACCTGGAAAATGCCAGTCTGAATCTATCTTGGAGCCAGCTTCGGAAGATAAATTATTATCTGGCATTAGATAATTCCATGAAGCATTAATCTCCATGACATTTTTATTGCACTCTGCATTAGTTAGGAACTTTACATAAAATTAGTATTGCTATGTTCAGTATTAGGGCTTTATTAATAATATCATTCACTTTGTCCTTGATCTAGAGCAATAAGATAAAATTAAGGTATCAGGCATCAGCTATCAATACACGACAGCTGAGGTTTGTCATGCCTTTAACTATGTGAGCTACACGTTTTACCTTTTGCTGATTTGGATATTTCCTTTCATACACAGTTTTATCCTACAGCAGCAATCCCTTAGGGAATGGTGAGCATGTTGGTAGGATCTCACACTACCCAATTGCAAACAATAAAAAATATATTCAGGCTCTGGAAGGTGACATTTATTGAAGAGGCACATTAAAGTAGATTTATCAATTTCACAGAAATACAACAAAACAATTCAATAAGGGTGGACAATGACATTTTCCCTTTCTTAAAAGAAATTAGAAACAATTCACTTGTGCTCTGTCCATTTCTTTGTTTCTACTGTTGAAATAATTCTAAAACTATGAGGATGTATAAAAGTTAATTATTGCAACGTACTCCAACATGTAGCGAACATTTATTCTCAAAGCATTTAGATTGATTATACCCAGAAAAATTTCAGTTAAATTGTTATTATCCTGCAGGAGTCATGCTTAACAAAGTATTTTAGGCTCTGATTCAAAGCTCATTAAGGTCAACAGGAGGCTTCATGTTGTATAAAATGTCTTTCGTTCCCAAATCAGGAAAACCTGGTTAACAGCATAGATGCTTTACAATTAAAAAATATTTTGTTAAATTATTTTCAACAACATTTCTTCTCGATATAATACATTAAGTCACCTTGAATCTAGACTTGGCTTCAGATTCACAGGTATCAGTGAAGTGGGAACACAAAACTAAAGACAGATCTAGACTCCAGGAGGTGTCAGTATTATTTCTTACCACATACACAGTCATGACAATTTTAGAAGGACTCATTTACTTTCATTTTGTTATGCAGTAAAGGCCTTATAGATTTGTACAGGAAATTATATGGAAGAGCACCCTTAAATGTTTGGATGAACAAGGATGCAATGCAACAAATCAAAGGAATGTTGTCAGGCTCTAGGAGCATTTTTATATCCTTTGAGGATGTGAAACATAACTTTTTTTGTGTACATAATGTACGTTGTTATTGGTTCCTTTAGCATAGGTTTGTAGAGATAGCACCATGTGCTAACAGACTTCAAAGCATCCTAACTCAAAGATTCCATATGGTGAAACATTTGAATTTCTGTTAGCTCTAAAGCTCACAATATCAATTAAAGCATTCCTCCCAATTCCAAGAACAAAGAGCATCTTTTCAAGACATCTTTTCACACTCACCACAATACAACTTCTTTCTATATTCAGTAGGTCTATTCTATCAATCAGCAAGAAATAATTTAATAAAGATGAATTTGAGGCTAACCATTCTGTTAGAGTTAACATAAACACATAGAATACCCATTTCCTTAAGAGTTACACTTAATTGTACGTATATGCAGTACCTCTGATTTAACTGATTAATAAGAGATATGCCAAGGGGAAGAATAAGTAAGTAGATGCCATGGTAATCTTTAGAAACTTGTAGGATAATTTTTTTGCCAGCATAGTGCCTTGGTGGTGGTGAGGGGGCAGGTACATGCTAGAGAACTTAATAAACACTTTCTAGAGAACTACACATCTATTGCAACTACATTCAACAGACACATGCAGCTACAGAACATTTCTTCTAGACTGCTCACAAATTATGTAATTTTGCATGCTGTGCTGCATTAGTCAATGGCAAATAAAAATCACTGTTTTCACAAGACAGAAAAGGTAAATTGTCCCCCTTAAAAATCTCAAGAATATGACAACATTATCCCATAACGATGGAGCAGTTATTTGTCTTTGGTGATTGCAGAGTTGCAGACAAGAGCAAACGCTTATTTTCTTGACATGTGGCCAGCTCTAGGAGACTGAAAATAAAAATTTGTATTCAGCTCCTGTGTGATGAGAAAACTAAGATCAGTTGTAATATAAATATGAGTTGGATATCGGAATCAGGGCTATAAAGCCGGGCAACAATTAGTCATCTATGTAATTGATTAATTTTTTTTTGCATACAACAGATAGCACCCCTGTGTTTCACCTAATGCTGCCGAGAGCAGACCAGACAGGCAGCAGGACTGTATCAGAGAGAGGGGCTGCCTGAGCTGGGATGCAGGCAGGCTGGGACAGGGAGCTCCGGCGTGCTGTGGGCTGCAGCTGACTCACTCTGCTTCCTGTCACGGACGTGCTGGTGCCGGCATGCCAGCCAGCTGCCTCGGAGGCTCCAGCAGCCTTTATCCCTGCACCTGCCAATCATGCACATTGTGCCAAGGCTGCTGGGTGGAGGAGCCAGCTGCATGGCATGCCAGGACGCAGGGTGGTGGGTACAGCCATCAGCTCCCACTTGGGCCACCAAACGGAGGGTGGCGTAAACGTGTCACTGTCACGGTCCAGCTAACAATTACTTCAAGGACAGGTTCATCTCTCCCAGTCTGCTTCTCCAACAGACCAAACTTTTGGACCACCCTGACAGAACGTGCCATCTAGCAATTAGATTCATACATAGATGGACCCGTGGGGTGTTGGAACCATCTGCTGTCCTGCAGTACTGATATGCTGCCCGTCAGTCATCTGTTCCACCTGCACTGTCCCCAGAAGTCACCACAGTTCAGTGAAGAGCTTTGGTAGATGAAGCAAACAGGAGGAAGAAAGGAGGAAAACTGGCTTTTAGTCTGACCCACAGCAGTACAAACAAAATAACAAAGAATGAAGACTGAAGATCTTTTGAATTTCTGAAGCATCCACCTGCTCAGCCTTGAACAGTGCCTTGTCTCCTCTATGTCCTAGAGCCTCAAATTCCCACAGGAAGATGTTTTCATCTCACTTTCTGTGGAAGTTCAGTCTCCTGGATTAGTGCTTCTGGACACTTGAGAATGAGGATCAGGGTCCTCTCTGCTAGCACCAATCACAGAGAGCATTTACCAGGCTCCTGGATTGACGACAGAATGGCAGAAAACCAGGGTGCAGTGGCTAAATTGCTCCTTAGCATTGCCGGCACATGAAGAAGGCTATGTCTTCAGAATATGTGCAGTGTCAAGAAACAACTTGTGACATATTGCCCAAATATTGCTGACTCCCAGCCAATTAATTCAACATTGAGCTAAAACCACAGGGCATCAGACATCAGTTTCACATGTTTATGGACATCTAATTGATTTTAAGTACTTCTCTTTGTTAAACATTTGGAGGTGCTTAACCTCTCGGTTCAGTTTAGACTTCAGCCATCAGACTGAGCTGGGAGAGGTCTTTTAAACAGCCAGTCAGTCTGTGCCAGATACAAACCAGCCACTTTTGGGCACCACGTTACATAATTTCTGTTCTACAAGTAATGGAGCAGGTCTGTCTTTAATTAAGCAAAAAGGAAGGGGCTGGCAGGGGACTGGCAAGGAAAAAAGAAAGAGAGAAACAAGAGGCACATGAGAAAACACTGCTGGTGAGGAAATTCTAATAGAAATTGGGTGATTTTGAGTGAAATCTGGCAGTCTCTGGCACATATGAATGCATTCATTGTTGCTAGTTCTGATTAATGACAGTTGTACAATAGTGTGCTGACAGTCACTGCCATACAGACACAATTTTTTTTTTTATATGAAACACTGCTGAAAATGCAACCCAATCAGATTTGGCCCCTGAACAACATGTGCTATCATCACTGTACTGTGAATTGAGATTGATTGGTAACCAGCTGTGACAAAGTGGGAAAAAGAGCCTTGTCTTTTTCAAGAAAAGAAAAGAAAAATAAAAAGCTGAATTGTGTCAAAACCATTACCATCTGCTCAACCAAACAGCAAATAAAACAAAACACATTAACTGTTTTTAAGTATCACAAATTAATGTACTGAGGTTGAATTCATGTGTTAACTTAAGCCTCTAAGAATAAACTTTAATTGAACTGGTTTTGTCACAGTTGGAATTTTTTCCCCCACATTTGGAAGTGTAGCTATTCATACTCAGCCATCAATCTTCCTCATGATTATCAAATAAAAAAAAATAAACAGAGAAAAATTTACTGAAGTTAAAGGTATTTAACAATAATTTTTGGGTTTTTTGCATTTGACATAAAAATTTTCCACAGTGTTTTGCAGAAGCCCTAGTTTCCATATTTTCAAAAATGAGCATGCAGCTATGCATAAAAAAAAAAAAAAAAAAGCAGCTCTTATTTTTGAATATGCACAGATTGCAAAAATGCATCTGCAGCTGGATTCCTAAATATCCAAGTAGGCCTAACTGGTAATACAAGGATGTACTTGCTTTAGCAGTGTATTTTAAACTTCACAGAATGCACTGCTGAACTCAACAAATGTAATTCAAGAAGTCTTATTTCTTGCTGAAGGGATATTGCAAGAGGAAAAAGTCACACCTAAACTGTTAAAGACTGATGCCACTGTCCCCCAAAAATTTGCATTCATTTATACCAATGTTTTATATCTAAAACATTCTTGTAAATAAAAAATATTAAATAATAAATTAGAAACTTTGCATGTACACATTGTAGGCTTTTATTTTTTAGAGATGGCACAAAAATGACTTTGCTCTATTTTCTTTTGCCTGTTTGCCAGACTATTCTGCAGAACACACACAAAGCTTCAAGATTGCTCACAACATCTAATATTAGGGAGCCCAAATAGAGAGATGCTACTGGCCAAAACCAGGGTAAACAGGAGGTAGTTAAGGAGGCTTAAGCTTCTGTCTCCACTTCTGTTCTGTGGCGCTGGCACTTCAGCTCCCAGCATAGTGCCACTGCTTTTCACTGGCTCCTGCACTCCCTGTGCCAGATGGAGGGGGCCAGAGGGAAGCTGCAGTGAGATGGGAAGTGTGAGCTGTTACCTGCTTCAGGCTTGTGTGATCCAGCAGCAGAAGGGAGAGCATCCATGCCCACTGGCAATGCATATCTAACACAAGTTGAGATCTTTTCACTTCCATCCCATGCACTGATAAGTGGAAGAAGAAAGAAACCCAAACTTGTATGGGTAACAGCTTTCTGGGGGAAAGAGACAGGAGTGTCAGGTTTTCTTTCTCTAGCAAAACCTGACAGTTATGGATACATTTGTGTGCACTGGTCTCAAATTACTCTGTTGTGCCCCTGAAATCAAAAGCTGCTTTTTGCTAGGTGGCTCTAAGGCACTGGTTACAGCCATGATAAATTGAGCTACCAGGGAGCTATCTCCAAGGTGCTGACAGGATGGCTACTCCTCACACCTACATGTCCAGATACCCATTTATTTTTTGGCTCTGTCATTCATGCCAGAGAAAAGTAGAAGACAATGTTACATTACTTTGAATTTCTTTGTGTGATGCATATTTGCAAGCTGTCATATAAAAGGGTTTCTATATTCCATATTTCCTTACTTTATACAACAAACCAGGAAAAGAGCTGTGTGACACAGGCCACTGTTCACTATTATGATTTTTCTTCAATTATGTTGATGCAGGTTCTGCTTCAATCCAAAAACTCTTACAGGTTGTGATCAGCAGATTACTTTTATCTGTTGGAGTAGACCCACTCAATTGCAATAACATAAAACAGAAACCCACACTGAACTGTTTAAGCAAGGCATTCAATAAAATGGTCTAAATATCATAAAAATATGTGTACAGCTTTTACTGGGCCATACCTGTGTCCAAGGAAAGAATGTTTTCCAAATTATCTAGAAGCATTACACTCCATAGCACTGCTCTTACATGCAAACAGACAAGTGTGACTGCATGTAAAAAGGTATAGTCTCTTACAAAATCAGGAGCCATGTGCTTAGAATAGAATCAAGAAAGAAAATTGAGACTGGTTTTTGATTCTCTTTAAAAGAATTTGGAAACCAACAGGAATTAGGAACAAAACATATGCCTGGGAATCAATGACTTGGTAAATCCTATCTAAACTTATGTAGGTTCCATCCTCTACCTCTACATCTCTGTTTGCACATGGGAGACTACTCATAGGGAATTACCACATGATAATTACTCAAAATGGGCTTCTGATTTGATTTTAGTTCCAGACAGAGCTCCACGTTTCAGAAACTGGAGCGTTGGTGGGAGTATGATCTAAGAGACCTTGTAATCACTTGGCACAGAGACCTATCCTCCCGTCACCAAGAGTACTCCTTTCCCCCACAGATGAGACACATTTGTCAGGCACTTGGGGACATTTATATCATTAATGTCTATGTCATAAATTCATCCCCCAGAAAAGTACCCTTTGATGCTCAGAGTTATCTGGTTTCGTCTATTTCAGCTTTTGAAAAATTGAAATGTTACTGCAAGGACTGGAACAAAGTAAGAAGATCTGAGCCCAGACTGGCATCATACACTCACTAAACTTGGCTTGATGCATTTTATAACATAGGCACACAGACCATGAGTAGTTGGAAATAAACTGAATTTGTGCTTGCCTGTTTATTATTATTTGCCTAAAGCACATGAAAGAGTATTATAAACTTGTCAGAGAAATATTTCCTAATCTGTATTTTGAATCAGTAACCAAACTTGAAGTGGTAATTAAAGATGAAGTCATGTTAATGTTGTAATGTAATGTTGTAATGCCTTCAATAGTGCAGTGAATACAGAAGTCATATCCTTAAAAAATACATTTTGCTAGTTAAGCAATTATCAACATAGAACTTACTGATAGGATCTTGAAATAATTTTTAGGCTTAAAACTTTATCACTAAAGTGTTTTCACTGAGAGTGTAAGTTAATTTGTTTTTAACTCAAGTGACAAGTTTTGTATCCCATGAAGAGATGGAATGTGTTAAAGGAGAAGAAATCCCTGCAGGCCAGACATTCCAGTAGCATCAGTGGTTAGGGCTCTTGAATCTTACTCCCACTTGAATATAATTAACAGCTTCCTCCTCCTTATTTTCCTGAAGCTTTCATAGAAAAAAAATGAATAGTTAAGAATCTTTACTTTTTAGTTCTATGATTTTAATGTTTAATAAACTGATAATAGAAAGAAGGCTACCTTAATATTCTAAAATTTAAAAATACATTATACAAACCATGTATTACTAAGTTTTACTTAGTATACTTTGGGTTTTTTTGATACTGAAGAAATATTTAAGTACTAGTAGGAGTATTTTGAATGAAATTTTATGTTAAATTTCACTGTGTCCCCTTCCTGCAAGACTATTTTTTTACTGTAGCTTTCTGTGAGTGGAAAATTCAGATAAACCCATGTTTGAGGCTACTACAACTGGTATTAAATTTTCTTTATGAACTCTTCTAGTGACTTAATTAATTCTCTGAAACTTAACTATTTTAGACTACAGAATAAGAAACAATAAAAAGAAACAAAAACATTCTTCTATGACAATACTGTTTCTAGTGCACTGTCAGTGATCACTTCATAGATCACCAATAGTTCACACAGCATAAAGAGAAAACATGCAGGCAGGAGTGCTAGTTGACAGAATCCCTTTATGGTTGCTGTCCATGGAGTTGTAAAGCTATTTTTCCAACCTTGACCCTTATGTAAGCAACTGGAGAGTATTTTCATGAATCTGCAAACAGACTGGCTGAAACAATAGCTCTTCTTCAGCTCTGTGGTGAGAACTGACGCTTAACACGAAGCCAATTTAAATGTCAACGTTATTAACTGTTTCTCTGCTGATCAGTCTAGCTGAGCCACACATCTACCACTTTTGCTCACAGCATTTAATATTTCAGACAAATGGAATGACAGGCAACTCCTGGGTTAGACTATAAACCTCTGGGGTAACTGTGGGACGATGTAATTATAGGACTTCAAGTTTTGAGGGATTTAAAATGTAAAAAAATGCTCTCATTTACACATTCACTTGGGCATGTACTCCTCATACAACTGTAAGGAATATGTTTCCACTTGCAGAGCTGGAAGGGATTAGTGACAGGCAAAACAGCAATCAGAGAAAAGGGATACTCAACCAAAAGTGCTACAGGAGAGGGCACCCCACCATCACTGGCGTGCATCATCTTGATGCTATATACACAAAAATTAACCAACACCTGCATCCATTTTACCTCTGATCACCCCTCTATCTCTAAATTATATCTCTGATTTTACAGAAGTTTCCTCAAATGGTTCAATATAACAGCTGAAAAGATGATTATGCTGCACTTGGCTGAGATCTGCAAGTGTTTGTTTGTGCCCCACGGACTCTGTAAGTTACAGAGCAGCTCTCTCTGTGCCAGACATCTACAACAGCCTTTGCAAACCTCTCCTGCCTCCAGATGTATGTAAGGATACAAATACCATACTAAACCTCTTTCTTTCACTGTCTCTTTTTGACAAGCTATTAAGAACATCCAATCTTCTCCCCTATGCTCCTCATAAAGAGACTAATCTCTCCTTTAATGCTTTAGCTTAAGGAAAAAAAAATGATGGGCATGCAAATCATACAGGATCTAACCAGAGATGACAAATAGTACATGTGATACAGCTAATATGAAAAACATCCTTTTCCCCTGATCCTTTATTTAAAACCATTAATTGTTATTAATTGCAATAGAAATTCGCTGATGTAACCAAAGATTATATTCATTACACTACTAAAACACACTCTTTAATTAATTTTCAATACACATTAGACTGCATTTTGTTACAATCTGCACAGATATTAACTCGAACAAAGCACATAGCACTGTAGTGTTATTAACTCATATTTCATTGAAAGGTCATTCTCCCCTTGGTTGTATCTAGAGGGGGCTGGAGTTAAATACCTCAATATCCTATCCACAGAATATAAATGGAATTACAGAACACCACTGTTTATTCTCAAAAATTACTTTCTCTCTTGCTTATAGAGCCTTATCTTGTGGTCATGATGCAGTGGGCATGTGCAAGGTGCCCACCAAAGCTCTCATGAGAGAGCAATAGCTCTGCAGACATCAAGGTCATTGAAGAAGCAGGGGAGGAGGAACTCCAGGCACAGGAGCAAACTCCTCTCTCTGAGGAGGTAGTAGTGGCAGAGACAAGGTGTGATGAACTGATCACAACACTCTTTCCCTGTCCAGGAAGAGGTGGGGGGAGGGTGCTTTTAGGATTTGGTTCTATTTCTCATTATCCTATTCTGATTAGATGGATAATAAATTGAACTATTTTTTCTCCAAGTTGAGTCAGTTTTGCCCATGACACTAACTGATGAGTGATCTCTCCCCATTCTTATCTTAACCCATGAGCCTCTCATTATATTTTCTGCCCCCTGTCCAGCTGGGGAGGGAATAACAGAAAGGCTTTGGGGGACACTTGACATCCAGCCAGGGTCAACTGATCACAATGGAGAAATACAAATGCAAAACTTCTCAGGCTATCAGGCTCTTTCTGTATCTCCTCTTTAAAAATCCAGCTCTTCTTAGTTCATTAGGTTTGCTGTCAGTTGTGTTTAAATCCATTTCAAAGATTTGCATCTGGAAGACTGTAAGTTTTTTTAAAATGTCATGTTATACTCCTAGTTTTGGGCTCATGAGAAGCCATGAAGGAAAGCAGTGAAATTATAGGTGTGCTTTTTCATTAAGCTCCATCAGTAGTGTGACAGACAGTATTTCTGCCCAGACTATGCATATGCATAAAAAAGTGGCCAGTTTTAAAAACATAGCAAAACTAACACCTACACAGGCTTGTGCTGTTGCAGCTAACACATATCTTAGAATACACTAACTCTGTGCTTCAAGAACACTTATTCCCAAATAATTTTTAATGAACATTCCCAATCTCCAGCAAATAAGAAAGCTCACTGGGCTGTTTAGGATTTTCACTGCTCTGTGTCACTGCTCGGTTTCATTTAACAACCTACAATCTCTTAACACTAAGCAATATACATTGTGTAAACTACACACCACCTTCCTTCTGAAGCATCACTCTTGGTTTTTCTGCCCACACTCCCATTTGTGTGGGTGGCACATAAAACAAATACCTCTTCCTGCTGGTGCAGTTGCCACTTTTCATCTCTAGTACAATATCCATCTAATCAGACAGTGCCTGTAAATGCAACTTAAAAGAGCAGGTTGTAATTTCATTAAAGATGTATTTACTGAGCTAAAACAGCTGTTCTGGGCTGGAATGCAAAAAAAGGCCTATGTGATTGCTACTCAGTCATTTTTAAGGCAACTGAAAAATACATTTGCTGAGCTAACCTCACTCTCCCAAAGAGCTGGCACTGCTAACTTCTTCTGTATAAAAGGTTTAAACAGTTATTATAGTGTGTCATAAATTTTGACTTGTAATTGAAAATCTCTTCACTTCCTAAAAAAAAAAAAAAAAGTACTTATTACTTGTTATATAATTACAGACCATGCAGCTGCTCTCCTCGGCTTCGCTAGAAAATTTGAAGACATGAAACACTGTACAAACCTTATTCAAATGTTATTAAATTGCTAGTCATAGATCTGCCACTCTCATATTGCAGGCTCTCAAATAATGTCATTTTCTTTCTGTTACCAGGACTAAAATGTAGATGAAGAGTTGATCCAGGTCATATTGAGTTCCCTACCACACAAGAGACCATCAGCTCCTTGGAAAGTAAGTATAAGCTTTATTTCTGCTGAGCACACATCAAAGGAAAAGACATCTGAACATGTATCTGGAAAAAAAATTCAATGCATAAAGACAAATTTTTTAAAATTTTCTTAGGTCCTAATCATTATGCATGGCCACAATTGTCTGAGTCGCTTTCACGCAATCTTTGTGCCATTTCCCTGTGTCACTTATAGTGAGAAAAAACTCTTATTCTTGGAATACTGAACCTCATATTGCAGCCAAAGGCATGGCACTGGTGATCCCACAACATCCTGTTCACCTCCAGTAGTTTGATGTGAGTCATACTTGATTAACTATTCCCCATCCTTTGTGTACTGGGGAGGCTGTGGTGTGAGGCTGAATTTTTACAGCAATTAAAATAAAATATACACCATGTGCCTCTACCTTTGATTCACGATACATTGCAGTCTTGGGTCACTGATTTGAAGTGGACAGCTTCTGGAAAAAGGCTTTAAATACTGCAGACTTCACAATGGATTTTGATTCTCCCTGTTGGTGCAGTATCAGCATTTAGATCAACAAGATATTAATTTGCTGGGACCAATTTAGGCTCTAACAAGAATTTTAAGCACTGAAGAATAGAAAGAATTCTTTATCACAATGGTGCAAAAGAACTATGAAAACAGTTATCATACATTACTCCCTCTACTGTTTTCTCCTTGTATTTATCATTTTTTTAATTCCTGCCCAGTCATACACAGAGGACTCCATGACATATATCACAGCCTGAAATCTCAAGTCAGGTCTGCAAGATGTTGGATAAGTAATTTCCTTTGACCACTAGTGAGACCAATGTTTCCCAGGCATTTTAACTACCTAAAGAACCATTTTAAGATTTTAAATTCAAAATACAGACAATGAGAGTTGGTTTAGATCATGAGTTCAAAACAACTTAAATAGGGAATGAAGTTTTGCACCCTCAGAATAAACCGTCTATTCTCAGATTTGAAGCATAGTTATTTATATACTCCTGGACAATTACACAGACAATTTGAAAAACAAAAGAAAAAAATATTTTTTTATAAAGAGTCATAATTTCAAACATAGTAATTTCTTTAGAAGTTGGGGTTTTTGTCTCATTTAATCCAATTGCAACTGGAGATGCTTACAGTCCATCAGGGACCTTTATAATTAGGACTTTAACAATCTGAAATTATTTTCCAATTACTACTCAACACACTAGTCAGTACAGCAATACTGTTCACATTTGTCACCAGAAATCACTGGGCTTACTTTTCCCTTTGCTTTCACAAGGGTCACTAAAAAAGCTAAAACAAGGTAAGGCAGAAAAACAGACAAGGATTTCTGAAAGACTATGGATCCACTATCACTGATTCTGGCATTCACCAGGAGCAAATTACAGAAACAAAATGCATACAAAAACTCAGTTTGTCCCACTTCGCTGTCACTGAACTAGACATTTTTGAAAGCTGAATCAACAATAGATGCATTTAAAAATCTGCAGTAATTGTTGAAACAAGTACCTACTATAATTGTCTTGCAATCTAGAGATGAAGCCAAAATGAAATTATTGAAAACGAAAACAGACAGATGTGCAAAGAACATTGTTAGCTGTAGAAACAGGAAATTTATATTGAAATTTATAAGACAAATAGCTTGGAGATCTGCTCAGAAGTATTTATGTATGTAGGAAGAATAACAAAGGGAAATCCTTGAGGGCTTGATATTTCATTGTACATGTTAAAACACTTAAAATACAAGAGCTCAGAAGCTGAAAGATAATTTGTCTTTTACATAAAAAAAAAGCTCAGTTTCAACAAGGAATCATTTTGACATTCTTTCTTAATTTATAAAATTTTGATATCATAATTTTTTCATCCATCCATCCATTCATTCAGACTATACCTGGGTAAATTTCTTTCCTGGTAATAAAAATCCCGGAAAAAAAAATAGCTTTTCATTTAGAGGTTCCAAGTTTATCTTCCTTGATTAATCATGCAGCATGGTTTGGAAATGTCCACTTTTTGGACAGTGAAGATACGCTCACATATCATGCTATATAAATAAAAAATTAGAGAATAAAAATATAATGCTAATTATCAGAGGCATATGCCTCCAAAGTGCAAATGTTGAAGAAAAAGAAGGCATGCAGTCACTATAAATAGAGCAAAGAAGTGCAATCTAACCAAAGACACTGTGGGTTCATCATCTATTGCTTCTGCTTATGAGACCCAGAAGCAGACATGATTTAAAACAACAGAAGTAGCACAAAAGCAAGAATAAATCACAGAAACACAATATATTTACTGTGGACTACTCTACAATACATAGTTAAAGAGTAAGCAAAAAGAAAAATCCATCCTGACATTCAAAAGCCTTCTCTTGAAAATAATATTTTGCATATTACATTCATACACATCTGTCACTGTAATAAGCAAAACAGCTATGCCACTTTTAAAGTTTGTTTTAATTGTAAGAAAATTAATTTTTTTAAAAGCACATATGTATATATACACATATGTATCTAATTTACATAGAAATGTTTTTTCAAGAATATGTATTTTTCCATTAGCATATTCAACTGATGGAAAGTATCAGCTATGGTGGGGGGAAAAAAGGAGACACTATTCGTGTGTACTGCTAAAATTAAAACTGTGCAAAAATAAATCACAATTCATAATTCCAGAAGGACTTATTGGGTTGTGGGGACCTGGGTTCTAATTCCTGTTCCCAGAGTTATTTCCATTTTGAGATATTTTAATAAAATAATGATTCAGCATCAAAACAAGAAGGAGTTCCAGAAAATGAGAACCAAACACTGCTCTGGTAGTTGAAAGGCGCCAAACTAATTTAAAACCCTTTTGCAGGAGAGACTCCTTTCCCCAGCTCACTAAAATTTTCTCCTTGTTTGTTCCAGACTAAATTAATCTTTCTTGAACACAGGGGGCCTGTTCCAGATTTCATCTCTGCTTTACACTTCTGCTAGTCTGGCTTTTTGTTTCCTCAAGAGGAAGGTTTCTCTCCAAGACTTAATAGACACGAACCAAGGAGCCAGCAAAGCCCACCATGCTCTGCTTGTAATTCACCTTGCCAGTGCAACAGAGCAACTTTCCTGCCAAGTTTTCTCCCTCTTGGTACCAGCACATCATTCTGAAGGCTACTATCACTATTACAGTCCTAAAACATCTTTACTGTCTCCAATAAATTCACTGTATACCCATGTGCTCACAACACCTACACATCACTTTTCTTTCCTCCGCAGGAATCCATTACCTGGACAATTCACCCGGGCTGGGTTTCCCTGCACAGCTGCCTCTGGAACAAGATTTGTAGTGCCAAAAGAGCAGCAATGTGGGAAATAAATCTTGGACACAATGTCAAAGAACAAACTCTTAGCAGAAGGGATGGATTGTGCATTGGAAGGGATGGATTCTAGCATTGTGCAACAACTGAAATCTGGAAGTGAACGTGAACGTGGCTCTCACCTTCCTCTCGGTAAGTCTGCATCATCTTTCTTCCACCGGACCGCGGGGGTGGGATCTCCCTGCACCTGGCACCGGAAATCCACGGCCTCCTCCTCCAGCACCACTTGGTTAATCGGTCGCCTGAGAAACGTGGGCCGCTCTTGAAAGAGACATTAAAATTCCACAGTGAGTCAGAGGGCTGAAATGAACACTTTTTGACTTTTCAGCATCTTGTTGCTTACCCATCCATCAAACAGAAAGGAGGCTGAGCTCCACAAATTCAGACAAGTGGAACTGATGATGTGCATAAAGAGCCAGGAAGAGGGCTGCCAGGCTGGAGAGGCAGGGACTGTCCCATCCCGCCCTCCAGCAAGGGCCTCCAGAAGGCAGCCTGTGCCAGGACCGACCGGCCGCCCCCCGGACAGTGCAGAGGCCTCTGAGGCCGTGCCCTTCCCTGGAAAAGCTGTGGCTCTGCAGCTCTGCACCTGCGGAGCCTGAGCTGGCAGCTCCTGCTGCAGCAGTGTGTGAGCTGCCCATGGAGTCAGCCTGCCTTTGGCAGTGATCAGTATCTTGATGCTTCGGAGGAAAATTTAAACTTGGTGTTGCACACCTCAGGCAATTGTGAACTATCGTGCACAGGACAGAGCTTCCTCGATCCCCATCGCCAACCTCCCCATGGAAAACCAAATTAAGGTCTGAATAATAACTTCTGTTTACCCTTGTTATGTTAGGCTGCACGGCTACAAATAGTATTAATCACCGTAATGTTGTACAGGCCTGCTTAAAATCCAGATGCAGAGCCACAATCTGATCTCAGTTATACTGGTACAAAATCCAAGTACCGGTAATTTAATTTGGAAGGATGTCACTGGGGTTAGTTTCCAAGTTGCCTTTGGACAGCACAAATTTTTTTCTGTCATCTCAGCCATACCACACTTTTATTGTCGTAAATTATTTATGCTAGTCAAGCCATTAGAAGGCTGGGTTTATATGAAACAGTATTTCCACTCAAGACAGGGATTTATCATAAAGACATTTAAAACTGGTTACACACTAAGTTTCATATTTCACTCTCAGCAAGTTAAGGGATATGATGTCACTTTAAGAAATTACTCAGAATTCACACAGATGCAAGCAATACCAGATTCTGACTCAGGCAGTTTGTCTTGATAACTACAGAGCTAATTTTATAGGTTTGTTATGCACAATTATTATATGCAAATAATCTTTTAAAAAAGTTAAAAGAATTTTATTAAGGTTGAAAAACTAAGCAGGCCACACTTACTGACAGAATTAAGGCTGTCTGCATGTCTTTTAGTCACTTCCTTTCTGTTTATAATGCCTTATGGGACTGGTTACAATTATATGATCACACACTATATCTTCCCTAAACATCTCCAGATTATTGGTATTCATTTAATAAGCAAGTGTTTAATATTTTGCTTTAGTTGTACTGTTTAGAGGGTGGCCCCCTCTCTTACTACTCAAACTGCACTTCAAAGACAGAATTATTAATTTCCTCATGACCTTTATTGCACCTATCTTAATGCTTTATAATCGCCTCACTTATTTTCATAGCTCCTCTCTAAGGTATGATGGAGATCTTAGAAAGCAAGGTAAAAGGTATCTGCTAAATTTTGATGTTCAACCTGAGCCACAAAACTGACAATTTTTTTTTTTTGGAGAAGGTCGGGGGGGGGCTAGGTGGAAATGAAGTTTTAATTTTGTGTGTTCAAAGCTCAGCTTCCATTAATTCAATTTCAGAGAAAAACGTGTTCACCACTTTTACAAATCAGAATATCAGTCAGAAAATGAAGAACACAAAACCACCTGTTAGTAATTATGTAAATGAGTGACAGCATCACCCAGGAATTCCTTATTAGCAGGGAAACCTATTGGCAGGGGAAAACATATTTTGTCAGCAGAAGAATAGACATGCTCAAGAAGCTATAGCACTTTTCCAGATGATAGAGATAAAAGCAGGTCTAACGGGCAAAGATTCTTCTCCCCAAGCCATTGCTTTTGTCCTGTTCCTATTCCTGCCCAGGATCTGCAGATTCCAGCAATGTTTGGGCAAGTAAATTCATTTCTAGCCTCTTTGCTTGTATTGAAATCTTTATAATTTCCCATTTCAAGTCTGTGTACAAGCTATATCCAGCTGCTCACTGTTTCCTTAGTAATTTTATCTCTTTTTTAGCCCAGAAATATCACCTTTCACACCTGGAACTCAGCAAGTTCACAAGTTCAATTCCCCTTCCAGCTATCCATGCCCCTCCCTTCTTGTACCTCACAGCAAATGGACTCTTCACTGTGTGTTTGGTCTCCACTTGAGCTCCTTTTCCCCAAGTCACCCAAATACAGCTCATCCACAAACTTAACAAAAGAAAATTCAGCTGGAGTACCCATAGACCCTTGAGAGGAATGACAGCAGCAGGAACACAGCGCAGATACAGGAAAACGCTGCCCACATCTGCATTCATGGGTTCTCTGATGTATGAATTGATGAACCTATTACTTGCTTTGAAGGCAGGTAAGTGTTTGGCTAAATTTAGTTAAAATCCCTTGGACAAGCCAAAAAATAAAAAGTACATATCTCTGGCATAGTGTAGCTATTCCCAACATATTTTAGGTACCTGATATTCAGTATGAGGCAGGACCTGCACTTCTCAGGAAAGCTTCCTCCATTCCTCTCATTCCTGCCCATTTCACTGCAATTATGCCTCCAAACTGCAAGAACTTCAACATTCTTAGAGAAGAGTGAACTATTTTGCCAATTTAATTTTATCAACTAAAATCAGTTTTCCAGTTAGGCATGGAAAATTTTGGATAAAGCCATTTTAATTTGATAAACTTATTAAAATCGGACAAAGAAAAAAAACCAACCAACTATTATTTTTAATCCTAATGCTAAGCAATATACTTGGCCCATCTGTAACTATGTGAATTTGGATGGTAATATTTTAATGACACTTTCTGCAAGTTTGCAACAACCTTTCTTTTACAACTTCTCTCCTAAGAAGAGCTCAGACCAACTCCTGCTCTCAGCTCATACACAATACTCCAATATTCTCCTCATTTTCGCATTTGTTTTTTGAGACATGATCCTAACCTAAGAAATTCAAATCCAGATTAGCACTCTAATTGGTATTTAGAGACTCTGGTTCATCCCCATTGAATTTAAACAACTCTCTGTGTGTCTGTACACTGGCTTCGTCTGCATACAAAAATCATTTTAGACCAGGTTGACAAAAGCTGCATGTAAACATCTAAGAAATTAGAATGTGCATACTTATGAAATTGCTACTTGTGGCTGTAAATTCTCCTATACAAGAGATGAGAAAATAAATTCCTGCCTCATTTTGAGGAGAACCCAGCTGAGTAAATGGCCCTGAGGTCATTAGATAAATCACTGGATTCCGGATCAAGACAATTTCGGAGAACACACACGTTTGCCTCATACTAGCTTCTAAAACTGCATATTTTCAAAAACATTTAAGAAGTTGCTAGAAAATTAATATCTATGTAAGAACAGAGCCCAGTTAGCAAGGACATGCAAATACCAACAACTTCTGCTTCGTTTTTCCATCATCTCTGCATTTTGCACAGCGTGAATCAGGAAAGAACAAGTTATCTCTTATGTTGTTTCCTGTATTTGTATCACTCAGAAAACCCCTTGAATATGTCCAATAGCTAATTATACAGCTCTAAAGTGATCAGAGTGAATGCCATTGCCAATGCAATTAACATTCTTTATGTGAGATTAACTGGATTTGAGTCACCTGCATAACTTGCTTACAACGTTAATCTCTCAGGAGGCAGAGCACTGCTTGCCCAAGCATGCTAAATAAAGAAGGTTTCTCTGCACAGCCAGGTCAAATTTAGCTTCAGAGCTAATCTTGGGGGAAAAAAAAAAAAAAATCATATTTTTTCTTCTGAAATGGTTTGCCCATAAATAAAGCCTTGTGGTATAATTAAATATTGTTACTCTGTCAACAGCATCCAGACCACAATATATTTGAGAAACAGCAAGAAAGGGTGATAAATTAAAATCATAGGCCTATATAAAAATTTTAATATAGCTATTTTATAAGCTTTCACTGAGTAAATAAAGTACCCACTTCCCAGACTTTCTCTGATGAATATTAAAAATCTTTGAAGAGAACTATAAAATAGGTCATGGTAATATGTCATGTCAACCAGTCATGCTATTACTAGGGTGACCTTTATAACTTCAGAATAAACTTTGCTTGCAGTTATAAAAGGGGATTGTTAATGCAATCTGGACACACACCTACAATCTGTTGCCATGCTTGAGGCATGTGCTGCAAGGAAACCCACAGACCCAAGCCAGAAACAGCAAAATGCTTTCCTTGCTTTGGGTGATGACACAAGTTAACCTCAGAACTCAATTTTTCCCATATTTAACAACTGGTCTGAGTATCACAGTCTATTAGAGAGACTCAGATGACCTTCAGATGTATTATTGCCCTTTCCCTGTTCCTCAAAAAGTTAGACAGCCATATATGGGGCCTCAATCTAATTAAAATGATCCTAACTACCTTAATATATTTTCTCTGCTGAGTCAACTGCTAGAGTGAAGGATTTGATGTTCCTCATAATGTAGAGCCTCAATCTGATTTAGAATTGTTCTTGTTTTCTCTGCCTTTGCTGGAAAGAAGACATCATTTTTCTAGAATGTTTTTGTGTTCTAAAGAGCATTAAAACACAAAAGGTTTTGGGGAGGGAGGGATTTAATAGCAAATAGTTACATTTAAAAGCTTTCTGCACTTTAGCATTCTGATTCAAAAGAGAAAAAAAGGAAACATCCAATAGTTGGAAGTAAGTTTCACTTCAGAATGCTGTCAATAGCATAGATATTTCATTAAATGCAATGTGATCTGGAAGAAGTAAAGCTCTCTGCCAAAAAAGAGCACGTGGAAGAAGACAGGATATTATGATCTCACTAAATTTACCTATGTTGGCCTAATAAATGAAAATAGAACTGCCAAAGAAGGGGGTTTTATATTTCTAGACATTCTTCTACTGCATCTTTTTAGGCACTTTTCCCTTTTTTTCATTTGAGAAATAAGCAGTTGTGTAGACATTGCAAACTCCTACACTCTAAGCAGCACCCAAGGC
Source organism: Polioptila caerulea (assembly GCA_013397295.1). Taxonomy (NCBI): domain Eukaryota; kingdom Metazoa; phylum Chordata; class Aves; order Passeriformes; family Certhiidae; genus Polioptila; species Polioptila caerulea. Next base: position 357,944 of record VYXF01011919.1, read on the forward strand.
ATGGTGAGCTTGCACAGTAAAGGCATGGAACACCAGTAAGAGGCAAATGCAGTAAAATGAATGTTATCAGTTGTTAGTGGTTTTCTCCTTTTACATACATCTACAATCGTGTTAATTACAGTTTTTACTGACTGTTACATACAGACTTTGGGGACCAAATCAGATATTTTTTCCAGAGCTGTATTGTTATCCTATAACAACTTCTTGGTATCTGTGGATAAAAAATATTCTAAAGCTAAACTGGCCTTTTGCAAACTGCCACAAATAGACTGCAAGTGGAAAATACAGGGATTTGAAGAAAACCAGGAGGAGATTTGATCTGAAGGACAAAATACACACTGCTGATTTTTCTGTCTTGACCTATGAATGTATACCTGGTTTTGGTAGATTTTTCCATGTGACTGGGAAAGCTTTCCAGGATACAATGGGTCAAGACTCCGCTAAGGCCTTCCACATAGGCAGAGCTCAAGAAAGTAAAATGGGGCACAATGTCTTTATTAGAGGGATTCTGGGGATTTTTTCTCTTCTAACACCATGTCATCATAGTATGCTTTTTCTGAAACTTTCTCTTTCAGCCTGACAATATCTACAGAACATCAAACACAAATACTTCCCCAAGCATCAGACAAAAATACCTCTTCATCCCACAGGACCTTATTAGCTGAAAAAAGGTTCAGATACCAAAGATAAAATCAAAGATTAATCCAAAACAATCTTTAATATGTCCAAATTGACATATCTTTTAAGGATATTTTTGTACTCTTCTTACTTATGCTTTATATTCTTTTGAGGCTTTTCTAAATATATCTTTTTCTACTGCTTGATGCCAGCCTCTTGAAGTTCATGTACTAAGGCTTTCATTGATTTCACTGAGCTTTAGAATCAATATACAAGATATACCTTTGTACATTCTCTTCAAACATGCCATTTTAAGAGCAAAGGGAAATAAAAGAGCACGAAACAGTTAAAACCACTTGAAAACTTATCTCAGAATGGTAAAGTAGCATGACAAAATGATAAAGGTTATCTTAGGGAGTAATTCCTTCTTTATTTAATTTCTGGCTCCATATTATGTATTTACAAACAAAGCTTTCTTACAAATTGGAATTAAACTGTTTCTGTTTTGCATCTTGCTTTAATTCTGTTCAGCCAAGGGCTATGAGCCCAAAACCAAGCAATACAGCCTAATTTGTATCACTTACACTTTGGAAATTGGCCTTCAGAATGGTGTGCACACAATAATCAAGTCCCATGCTGCCTCTTTTTGTGAACATTAGGACTGAGGTTATTAACTTACTTTAAAGTGCAACTTAAGACTGTGACAAACCCTGTCTTTCTGCTTTACTCCAAGATTATACCTTGGAGCCTCATCAAGGCAAAAACTAGCAGTAATGCTTGAAAAGAAGACTAGCAAAATGTAGTGCATCTTTGTTACTATTCAAAACACAGTTTTAGATAGTGCTGCTTATATGATCTTTATGGTATTTTATGGTGAAAGCTTGCCAATTTTCTGCTAATAGAAGAATCATGACTTAGGAACAAAACTAATACAAGTCTGCATTGACACTACTACTGTTAGGAGTGCCTAAATGTTGAAAACAATGCTCCCTATGCAGATAAGCTTGGAAAAAAAGTGGAAGTTCTATATGTATTATTCATAACTATCTCACAGTAAAGGTTATTGAATGGATACCTAGCCAAATGGACATATTCTGCACATGAGAAAATTTTATTTTCTCCCCCTACTGCTTCCCAAGGTTCTTACAGCCTATTTTATTTTGTTGTTCTTAAACTCAGGAAAAGTGTAATCTTTCAGGCTAGGCTTCCATGCTGTTCCCCTTGGGCTGCCAGTTCCCACCACAGTGACTCAGTTTTTCCAGAGGCAATGCCTCAAGCTAAATTTACTGTACAGGGAGCCAGAGAACTGTCACAAGTCACATGCAGAAGTTAACTTCAGGTATTACAGAAAAACTTGCAAAGCCAAAAGTAACAAGTAGATAGTTTCTGGAAAGGTTCAAGAACTACTATGAAACAGTTCCCTTTCCTACATAATGTGTTTACTAAGGCTCCCTCCACACTGTGGAAAGGGTTTGGAGGGTTGTTATTTGGGAAGGGAATGAAGACATGACTGATCAGCTAATTAATATACATTCCTTTCCAGAATTAGCACCAACTATAGGCTTGCCAGTCGCCTATTAAAATTCTCTAAGTCTCTCAGTCAAGATCTCTTTATTTTTTATTATGAAGTCCATTTTCAAATATGTCCAAAGCAGTTAGTTTGGCACATGAACTGCATATAAGTATTTCTAGTATATTTTTCATCAACATATGCAGCATTCCCATGTTCCTCAGACCCATGAGTGTCATTAGAGGAAGGTTGTGGACCTAACATATGATCCTGGTGGTTTTGCCTGTGCTCAGTGAAGCCAATTTGAACACGCAGAGCCAATATGATGTTTCCCAGAGTCGCTGGATTCATTTGATTTATTGTGAGTTTTTAGTGTGATTGGACTGTCCAGTAGATACATTTCTTCCTGGAAACACCATGGATAACACTCCCCAGTAACTGTGCACCTCCCTGCTCACACTTGGGCTGCTGCCTGGAGTCCAGAAATGGAATATAACTGCTGGACAGCATGGACAAGTCCCCTCTTTTTTTTATGGAGAGGACCAGGACTACCCTGGACACGATGTTACATGAGCCCAGCCAACCAACACAGAGCTTCAGGGCCAGGAGGCAGCAGAAAATGGGCACAGGGTAGCCAAACCATCTTGTGAGACAGCAGGTCATAACCCGAGCACCTGATTCCTGCATTCCAGCAAAAAGGAAGGTGGGGAGGTGTCTAGGAATACACAGATAGAAGGGCAAATACAGATAGGAAGATACTGTGGTAGGGAATTTCAAATACAATTTTCTTTAGGTAGTCTAACACAATTAAGAAGGATTAAAATATCTAATTTCATTTATTGCTGGTTTTGCTCAGTATTCACCAAATAGTTTTAGATTGTATTTTGCAAGTTGATTGCTATGATTATACCCTGTAAAAATCAGAATATTGTAATTGGCTATGTATTATTTTACATACCAAGACAAACCTAATATGTTTCATAGCTCTGCAGGATATGAAATGACATGCACATTTCAGTCTTCATTCCCACAGTTCAATGCTTTTTAACAAATTATTTTCTTAAGGATTTCTTAAGGCTTTGTAGTTTAGGACTGCAATCTGCTTGCTATCCACAGGGAGTATTACCAGAGATTAGCAGTACTTAAACTGATGAAGGAGATATGTCATGTCTCTTTTGCATCTGTATGAAGCTACAGCTCTAACAGATTGGCTGCAAAGGGCATAATAATTTGACAGAGATCTTTTCTCTGTTTTTTTTGGGGTTTTTTTTTTTTTGGTTTTTTGCAAGGTATAGTTTCATTGTCTTTAAAAGCCACATGTTTCCATGAATCCACAACAAAACAGTTGGAGTGGAAACCTTTTCAGTCTTGAAAAGCAGGAAAGCAGCATATCCTCAGAAATTAATGGATCTTGTTTAGCAAAAATCTTTCTCTGCCTATTGTGAATCCAATAATATCTATATATTTTTAAAGTGGATAAACAAATGTTGAATTGCACGTACATGCAAATACAGAGATGGCAATATGCGTGACTGGGTTTTCCAGTGCACCATATTAGGCAGAAGGTGAAAAAATCAGGAGCATCTGCTTCACAAAAGACCTTAGGATTTCTATTAAAAGTCTCTCTGGGGTTACAAAAGGTCTGGTTTGGAATTCCAGTATTGTGTCAAGGATATCAAAGAGGTGCAGCAGGAGGGAACATTAACACTATTTCTCTCTCACTTCTGTCAGCATAGACACGTTTTCCTTAGCAGCAAGGGTTTTTTCCTTATTTATCTTCCTTTGTTTGCTCAGAACCTCTTGACTAATTCCTACAAACCCATGACTATAGGACATACCACAGCATGATTTTGGGGCTTTGCTTCTTATCCAGTTGTTAATAGGATGGATCCAGCTCTAGGTTGGATTGTTACTCTGTACTTGCTCTGGACCCTAACCATGGGGCAAGTGCTCCTAACAAGCAACTTCTTGCTTTGCCCATCATGTCTAGAAGGTCTTTTTGAGGTGATTTTGAAATTGTCTCCAATGAGGCTTTACTGATCAAGTGAGTTTTTTGTGCTTTCCTACAAAGGTTTGATCTTACAGCCCCTCAGGAATATGGAATTATTTAAATAGGCAATCCTGGTCTAAATCTCTCCTAAGCAGGCATTGTCAACTAAGAAGCAACTTAATTACATTTGGCCATTCTGTGAGAAAGGGCATTGTCCTGCAATAACATCTCTGGTTATTCACATCACTGTGGACCTCCAATCAGACAGAAACTATGTGCTTAGAAAGAAAATGTTGAGCCACCACAGCTCCATCATTATAAACTGCAGTTTTTAAACCCTGGTGTCCTTCTGAAGCTGTGAAATGCATCTTGAGCAGTACTGCTGTGTTTTGTTAACCTTTCTTTGTCTCGTGTTTTGATGAGCCACCCAGGGTAATTTGTGGGGATTTCTCTTCTTTTTCTGGGAAAGTCCCCAAGGTGTTAAAAGTCCTTTTCCTTGCCCAGGAGAAGAAAGACGTGCAAATCTTCGGTCTTCAGATACTTTTATTATTGTTTATAATAGCTTATCTAGAACACAGTTCTCTCTGTCCTGCCGAGGTGTTCACAGCACGACAGTTCCAGGCTATTCCCCGCCCGAGAGGTGGTGGTTTATCTTTTATACTAAGAACTACGTGTACCTTATTTACAATTATTCTCCAATATCTATCATCTACGTTAGACAATGTGTATTCTACTCAAACCAATCACAAGTGCTACCATCACAGCAGAATCATGGAGGAGATGAAGAAGAAGGAAGAAGCCTAAAAACCATGCGGTTCCTCCATCTTGGCTTCACCCACCCCCATGTACCAAAATTCCAAAATCTACTTTTCTACCCTGTGACAATCTTAATATTATTCTATTTAAATTTGTGAGACTTGTATTTTTTCTTTTAAAGCTGTTAATCTCTCCCATGGGCTAAAATTCAAACCACAGGTGTTTTGGGCTTGTTGCCAGGGCTTCTGAGCCCTCTGGGCCTTCTGCACAGGTCCCTGAGCCCCCAGAGCAGTCAAGGACAAGCTCTGGGTTCCCACAGTAATTCAGCCTACAACATTTGTAGGGAAAAAGCACCAAAAGCAGGGGGCTTCTTACCAAAGACAGTCAGCTCTGCAGGGTCACTGTCGCGCTCCCCCACCATGTTTGTCCCCACACATGTGTACATGCCTGCATCGCTTTTCCTGGTGTTGGAGATCATCAGCTTCCCACCACGGATCTGTTTCAAAACAAGGAACACATTCTTAACTTCAGGCAAACAAAATACATCAGAAAAAGTGCTGCCTTCTCGGGGGAAAAGTTCCACAACCAAAACATCCCAAACTTTTGTTTGTAAATATGTGTATAGTTTTTAAATGATATATTTAAATATCTTTAAGCTGTTCTAGAACACATTTTTTTATCCTACTGACTAATTTCAATTGGCAGCTAATTTCAACTGCATTTGATTTTATTCCTTTGGCTTTCATTAGATTCTTTACATTTCAAAGATTATATTCCATGCTGCCTCTTGGCAGCCCAGAGTACTTTTATTTCTTGCATGGTCATATGTAAAGCATTCTAGACATGTCTCTAAAAAAAAAAAAAAAATAATTTGACTTAGTTTTATTTAGATAATTTTATTTTACTGGTGTCTGAACAGTTTCCTTGATCACTAATAAAGACAGATTTTCTCTTTTTGTTGAGGCAAAATGAATCTGGTCCAAACTGGGAATTCACCTGACACTTAATATTTTCTTGGGTATAAAAGGTGCTTACAGAGTGAAAGAGCAGGGTAGTTGAAAGAAATAAATTAAAAATTTGTGGCTTGTGAAGTCAAAGTATAAAAGATTAGACAATAGGGTGCTTCAGAAAAAGCTGGGAATTTAACCAAAGAAACTTGGGAGTCAGGAAATGATAGCCAGTTCTCTGCCATTCTTTGCTCTTCTACTCTTGAGTAGACCCTAGCAGAGATAGCCTGGTCCACAAAGAGCACCAGCACAGATTCTTTGGCTTGGAATAATTCCTAAGGCATCCAGAGCTGCTAACAAGCTTCCTAATAGTACTTCCATGTTGAATAAGGTCAGCACTGAATCATTCCATATAACATAAAACTTTATTGAAAAAAATATTAATGGTGAAAAGCTAAGCATTTAAAAATCAGGAATGGAACTTGTTCTCACCCCCTTAATTTATCCCATTTGCTTGCACAATGATGATTTATCTCTAATCACTCGATAAGTTAAATATTTCTGCTGGATCCTTTTTCATGCAGTAGAAGAAATGAACAGCCACAAAATTCAGCCAGTGTTACTCATCAGCTCAACATTTATTCCTTTTCAGGAACCATAATTCTTTAGAGTATTACTAATTACTCATTCTTTAGAGTATGACTTCAGCCTTCATTCAGATGCATCCCAATTACAACAATAACGATAACATTACTGGTAAGATGTTGGTTTTTTTCCCAGGGACTATTTGTGCACCTCATAGATTTGACTGAATTTACTTACAAACACCTTTCTGATGTTCTCAGTTTGGAGAACTGAGGTGTAGAAAAAGTAAAAACAACCTGTTCAAAGATGTCCACTAAATCCTTCATCTAACTGAGCACTGAATCATCTAACTATGACTGAATCTCCAGCTCTAACAGACTTCCATTACACTGGATTTACAAACCAACCCTCAAGGAAGCTCAAGCTGGAGAGCCACACTAGGAGCAATTATCAGCCTTCCCGCCTCATTTGGGAAAGCTCGGAGAGGCAAACTGCCAAGCATAACCACAGATCTCTGTGGGAAAGGCTACAAAGCTGTGTAAGGTCTGCTGCACTCAGCTGTGGGCCGTGCCTACAGATAAAAATCCACCTGAGTTGTACTCACACTGATGCGCTCCTCCCTGTCGTCGATACGGACTTTATCTTTCTTCCAGTAGATGGTGGGCTCGGGGTGCCCTCGAGGAGGCTGGCACTCCAGGATTGCAGGCTCTCCAGCTGCCACCACCACATCTGTAGGGTTTTGGCGGAAGTCATCCCGCAGCACTAAAGTGATTGATGAAGGAAAAAGGAAAAAAAAATAATAGAAGTGATGACATTGTAAGTGGAGTGGAAAAAAAAGGTAGAAGCACATATTATTAAACAAACACGTCTAAACCCTTATTAGGTGTTGACTTTGCTTCTTCCATTGACTGTAAAAGATCTCAAAAATAAAGCTGGGCAAATATGCCCTTTCATCCAGTGGAGGCAGACTTCACATGCAGGGCTTTTCTTTTCCCTTTTTTTTTTCTCTCCAGATAAGAACACTGCTCTGTATTTAAGTTACAAAGACGTGTAGCACCCATTACTCCTCTTAACCTTGACAGGATCACTTTCTATCATTACAAAAGCAGCACTGCAGGTTGCATGTCGTGTTCTTTTCATGACAGAGAACCTGCTGAATATCTGCCTTGTCTGGGTCTCCAATTCCAGCACAAGCTTGGTAAAAAAGGAACTGAACTAATACTGAATTGCAGAGTTACACTTTGGCTAAGGGCATTGCCATTATTACTGCTATTGTTGTGTTTCTGGCACATACATGCTAAAATGGTCCCCAGTTCTGAAAGGTGTCAGAGAAATAAAACTGATAGTGACGCACTTCCAGCATATTTATTTCTTCCTTCTATATTTTTAGTTCTAATATTTTTGCCACCTTGACCTGCCCTATCCCACTACATTGAAAAGAAAGAGCATTTAAATCACCAAGCTGTTTGAGAACTAAATTAGGCAACACAGACCAGCTTCTTATGTAAATCAAGCTTCTGAAAAAGATTAGGACCAACTAGCTGGCTTCAGTGCGTTAGAATGATAGCCACTTCATCCTTATTCTTCCATGTGTGTCCTAGTCTCTAGGTTAATTGACATTCTTATAAACATAAAACTGAAAATAGCTCTAGATGAGCTACTGAAATAGAATTTAGGGCATTGCCCCTCCTTGAATTTCAACTAAGCATGGCTTTCATTACAGCTTTAAAGCAGTTCTCGCCCTTAATGGAACCAGGGCCCTCTGAGAAATTAGAAAACACTGTATCCTAGTGAAGGGGCAAGTCAGGAAGAGTTCAGCAGAAATTGCTCAGTCTCATTTCATAAGCAGAGATAATTTACTGCTTTCAATGTTAATAAAACGTGCCCCATTTTAACATTTGGAACTGAATATTTTTCTCTTCTGCAATAAGCCAAAAGAAAAATACGATTAATACATACAAGAATTGGTCTCTGAATAGTCTGAGGTGAGTGGGCTGTATATATCTGGCACTCGAAATGACATGGAGGTAACTTTTTATTGTTCTCCATTTTGGGATACACAGGTAGATCCCAGAGGAAGGAGAGAATTAATTGGAAGTTAATTCCTTTTCTAACACACACACACACACACACAAAAAGAGTGACTATTTAGGTCTCGCTCTTGAAGCATAAAATAAAAGTGACAGGAGGCAGCTGGCAACAAATGCAGCTCTGGCAAGAACCCGTAGTCTTCTTAGGTGACACGCCCAATAGACAACAAAAACCTCAATCCCCAAATATTTCTGAATAATGCAAACCTTCTGAATCACAATAAACAAATTGGTAGAAATGGAATTTATACAGCTTCAAGATCAAGTGAAACAAATAACTTATGCAATGCAGAGCACAGAATTAGTATGATGAAGACCACAGGCTGCTGACTATTGGCAGTACAACACTGCAAAGCCAAGAAAGTCAATATCATGGGAATGTCAGGGAAAGAACCAGAAAACAAAAAGTCTTAAAAAATCGTGGTTTTTAGGAAATCAGCTTCATATATCTCTGTGATCCCCACGATACACAGGAAGACAAAGTACTTCTAGACAATGCTATGCCCACATTTGTATAAATGGTAAATTGATAAAAAATAATTTTTGCTATTATTATTACACACAAAATACATATTATTTTTATTGCTTTGATTCTACTTGCAATTACAGAACTTCAGTGTAAATCCATTAGTGGAAAATCCCCAGAAAAATCAGCAGATCCCACCACATAATGGCTTTATCTTCCTGACTCCTAACTCCTGGCAGCAATATTAAGGAAAGCATTTTCCTTGAACATTTCACACTGCTGTATGAACCTGACAAACACAGTTTCCTGCAGTGATACACAGCAAATTACATTAACTTTCTCTGAATCATCCCAGCAACTGTATAAGGTTCCAATCAGCCTCAGAATATGAGGCTAAGAGGTGATTTGATTTTATCACATTCCTTTACCCAAAGTCTCACTGCAAAACTGGCTTGAATAGAAGACAAAATTGGTGCTACGGGCTTTGCTTAATCTTGCTCTGTACCTCAGCACAGATGTGAATCTTGAATAGATACATCTCACCATTTCCATCTAAAACATTCTGTGTTTTGGAGGGGGAAAAAAAAGGTTGGAGGGAAAAAAAAAGGGAAAAAATAAAGCAATGACAAAACCAAAGATAAGAGAAAAAATGCATGAAATATAAATTAAAGTGAGAAAATAACTCGGAGAAGAAGAGGGGAACGCTAACTTTAGGGAGACAAAAAAGAGAAAGCCGCATAAAGGAAGGGGAAAAAAAGAAAAAAAGCAGAGAGAAAAACAAGGCAAAGAGCAAAGGGCACAGGTCGCCATTACTGTGATTGAATATTTTAATGCACTCTAACAATGATGAAATAAAGCACAGACGTTAATCTGATCAGCCCAGTCACCCCAGAACACCCAAATATCACCCCAAGAGAGAGGGAGCAAGGGAGAGGAGAGCAGAACATGAGCTGGTGAGCCTGCCTGTCCTCCTGGAGTGGCACAGGAAGCCACAGAAGGAAGAACCGTCAACTGGAAGTTGAGTTCACACATATTAGCACAGTAAATGGAAAAGTTGCAGCACAGCTTAGTGCACTCACCATATCTAATGGTACAATCATCTGTGAAAACAGAAAAACGGTTGAGAGCTGCAGAATATTCCTCAGCCAATTATCCACAATTGCTGGGTACTTACAAATAACTATTAGTGTGCTTGAGCAGACCACCCTCTCCACACACAAGCTTTTGCTCACTTGAGAAGCCAGCCATCCTCAGGGTCCTTTTGGCCAGGCACAAATACTAATGTTTTAAAAATTCAACACAGGCAGCACTATGTTGCCACTAGCCTCCTCTTCCTCATCCTGTGTTCTTACTTTGCTTTATTCCAATTTTACACATATCCCCCTTCATGCTTGCATGGACATTTCCCTACATTTTTGGGTGTTACCTGACATTCTTTACTGTGAGTCCCAAAGAAGTTCTGGATGCCCCATCCCTAGAAGCCTTCAAGGCCAGTCTGGATGGAGTTCTGAACAACCTGGTCTAGGAAAGGTGTCCCCACCCGTGGGATACGGGGAGATCTTTTAGATCCCTTCCAAGCCAAACCCTTCTGTGATTTAATGACTGAACAAGGGGTGCCAAAGGGGAAGATGGCCCCCCACACTGTATGCTAGCCCTGGGACTGCAGCATAGCTGTACCCCAGGGGCTGCTCCCCCCTACCAACACAAATACTCTCACATTTCAAAAAGCAAAGCTTTGCAAGGGCAAAAGCTTCCAGATGGCTGAGCCCCACTGTCTGCAGAGGCACCGAGGGATGGGAGAGCTGCAGAGAGCAGCTACAGCATACACACAGCCTACAATGGCGCTGCGGACCAAAGTTAATTAAAGTTTGATCTCTCTCTGTGGCTCAAACAAGCTGATGCTGCTCAAACAAGAGAGGTGTCTGCGAACAGTCACGGCAGCCTTTAAGGCAGCACTGTCCTGTACAGCCATTTCCAGGTAGCCAGGAGGGTGACCAGGGAAAGGGAGCACATCCAGCAAGGGGATAAACACGCGGAGCACACACCTGCCAGAGCAAGGGATGAGGGGGCAAGGAGCAAAAAGGAGCCCCCGCTCCCAAGGCAGCTGCTAACCAGCACCTGCCAGCTTAGGCCCAAATCCAGGCCCTGGTCAAACTGATGCCCATAAACTCAGGGAATTACATGGAAAGCGAATTAATTTCCTCGGCTGAGGTTCCAGCAATTTGTTTAAAGGAAGTGGAGATAAAGCCACGAGGTTTATGGGGTAGGAGGGAAGGTGGAGGAGTCAAAATTATTCTAAGCTAGATATCCATGCCTTAATCCTTCTTTCCAGCTTTCAGGCCCTTAGAAAGAAAACATTTTTATAGGATTTACATTTACATGATGATTACAAATAACCATCTGTCTGCTTCCACTTTTTCAATCTGGTCCATGTCCCACGAGCCCCCAGCCTGTGGTCAGAGCAGCTAAGCTGGAAGGAAGAGGTGGATGCCCGTCAGGAGGCTTTGGGATAATTGCATTCTTCTCCCACCAGCGCTTGTCTCTCTACCTCCTCCCCCTTTGTGTGCATGGTGAACATCTGAAATTACCAGGGACAGGAGGGAGGCAAAGAGTATCTTTGTTGCCTTTTTCAATGAATTGATGTCTTAAAACACAGCTACATCTGTTGTGCTGACTAGAGGGTATAAAGAGACATCGAGTAAATATTAATGTGCTTCTGTAACTTGGGTCCTGGTAGTGCGTGTTCCCCCTCCTGTTCTGTTTTGTGCTTATCTCAGGATAATATTATTCTCAAACAAAGATTTTGCACAGCCACATCGGTGGCAGCTTGGTCACCTGCCACACCACAGGTAGGTCTCCCCTGATCCAAGGCATTTCCCCACAGGCATTTTCCTAAATCCTCATCTCCCCGCCACTGCTTTGGCACTTCCCTCCTCTGATACATCCTGATATGAACAATCGACACGAGTTATTAAGTCAAATAACTGCCCAGATGTCATGCAGTGGAGAGATTAAAGGATTATTATATTTTAGGTAGCATATGGTGCAGGGAGGTATTTTAGATCTTGACTAATGTGTATGATCTGCTGAAATGGTCCCTGAGCAAGCCAGCACTACCTGCTGAAAGAGGGTGACAGAAAAAAATCCAAGGGGTCATAGACAACTTCTCTGGTGAAGAATAATAATACACTTTGTTTGAAGATGCTGCTGCCCAACCTCTTTGTTTCAGCAACTGTCTCTGCCTCATTTTGTAAGGAAAATCGTAACAAAAACACACAACCTTAGCAATAGTCCTAAGCAAGACTTTCAGGGAGTTCTTGAGCTCCCTCTGCATGTGCAGAGGAAAAAGCTGCAGCCTGGAAAAAGCTACCACCTTTAAAAAAAAATATTGTAAGGATCTATACATTTTTTCTCCTGTTTTTCCCATCCTTTGCCTATCTCCTGATACTGATACTGCTTAGAAGACACGAATCTTAGCTAATATACCATGAATCAAATATGTTCAGTAAAATGGAGCCCCAAGTCCCTAAGAATCATTTTCATGGGTGTTAGGATATTTTCAAAGAGTTTGGTAGCTTCAACAACGTTTGATTAGTAGGGCACCTAGAAATCGAAGTAATGGTCAGCACGGAGATACCTGCATCAAGAAGCAAAAGGAGAATCTTTTCCCTTGCCAATTCAGAAACTTTCTTTGGCTTCATCTCTTATTCTCCCTCAGTATTTCATGTGCTTCTGAACTTAGTAACTTATGCAGTACTTACAGCTCAAGGTAGCTTACTCTTTATTCCCAGGCCTCAGTAAAGACAAAAATGTGGAGTAAACCCCGACACATCCTCTACAACTTTTAATTGTTCATATACACAGATACAGACATACAATAAATGATGATGAATATTAATGTCTAAATGTAAAAGCGTTGCTTCTAAAGACAGAATATATTAAACCAGGTGAACAGAGAATTACAGTGTAGAGGTGGATGAAGTGACAGTGACAAGTAAGGAGACATTCCAAATGGAGTCAGTGAGAGCTGGCTTCTTGCCCCTCCTCTAAATTGCAGTCTGAGGTGTACCCCAACTACTTGACTGTACAAAGGTCAGGAAAGATGACAGACTTTTTCCTTTCTTATTTACAGCACACACTGCCAGGAGTCAGACTTTGAAATAGTTCTAGCCCAGTTAAGGGCAGCGCTGACCTGTTTTTCCTTTTGCACAATTACACAGGTATACAAATGATAGTTACTGCAGACTTTAGTTTACGTTTTCTTTCTGATTTTTCAAAGGCTGCTATTTGGGCTGAATTAAGCATATGCAATACAGCTTGAATATGCTTACTGAAAAATTGTATAATCTTGCCTTTCTTGTGATTCATTGTGATCACTTGAATGCAATCTGACATCTCTGCAATTTTTTTTTCTGAAAGATTTTATATGACTACTAGATAGCATGAAGAGCAGAGATTTTTCTAATTTAGAACATAATATATTTATGTTTAAGCCTCCTGATTGAAAACAAAGTTCTATCACCTGTCTTCCTTGCAATGAATCCCGATAACCTTCTCTCTTTTTTAAACTCCCACCTCCTTCCACCAGCAAATTCTGAATGCTGCAGTTAACAGTCAGCAATCTCATTACCCATCTGCTATAAATCTTCAAAAGCATCACTGTGTTTTGACAGTCAAGAAAGGCAAAGGGAAGCAATAAGCATAACCAAGTATTCTTTATGAATGCAAATATCCTGAAGACCACATTTAAGTAATTTCAGAAATCTAAAGCTATACAACGTAATATGTTGAAAAATTTTCACTAGGATACAGAGCAGATTTCTTTTTTCTTATTCTTAAAGCATAATCAGTCTTGATGAATGCACTGCACAGATTGCTAATGTGAACAAGAGACACATTACCAGGAGTTTTATTTCACTGAAACTGAAAGCCCAACTACTTGCTTAAAGTTCAGAGACTTTCTAGAGAAACTGATACCATAATTATAGACAACAAACTTATAAAAAGTGCATGGTCTCCTGTAAGTCTTAAAATTTAACAAGGATTAGACATTTAGCAGTTTAACTCAGATCTGAAGAGAGCTTTTACATGATTTTCACTTTTAAAGGATTACATATTCAGAAAATCATGGGCACTACCTAAATAAATAAATAAATTTATTAAATAAATAAACTTATTTATTTTTTTACTTACTAATGTGAATATATCAGATGTGGAAGCAACCACAGCCTAAGGAAACACCACATAAAAATTGAACTGACACTTTTTCTCTCACTTTTATGCCAGAATGTCTTCTTTTCAGCAGGAATATGGGACAAGCTTCACCAAAAGCCCTAGGGATTCTTCAAAGCCCATCAACTATGCTTCCCTCTCAACAATGCAGAGGAAGGATTGTGTATAGGAAAAGAGGAAATCCTCCACAATGTCCTAAGCTACTGTTACAAAAGGATAGTTTGGACTTTGCCTGTTTGCCTTTGGTTGCCAACCAACCAAAAAAAGAAATTTAAAAATAATTATAAATATAAAAAAAATTCAAAAGCAACGGCATCCAAAATGCTCAGATGTTACCGATATACAAACAGAATTCTGTGGGAGCTTTTCACCATGTGGTTGAGAAGAGCACACAAGAAACTGCACTGTACATTTTGAGTCCGTGTGTACAGCAGAGAGATTCCCCACAAAGTGCAGATTTAATTAGTGAGGTTCAGAAACTCAACAGCAAATGCAGATTTGCTGTTAGTACAAAAGTGGCATTGCCAGGTTCCTGCAGCACTGTGCTCAACCTAATGAAGGCTACCTAGAGTTTGACACAACATTGAGAAACTGCAGTTTTTTTTGTTTCCAAACTGAAGTTGGTTCCCCTATAAGTACTTTAACTCCATCAGTCCCCTGGGCTTCCAGTTCAAGCCCAGCCAAAACACCTAAAATATACATGTGTCCACAAGAAAACAAAGGAATAAGAGCAGCTGAGAATCATGAAAATGAATACAAATGAATGAATATTTCTTGTATGAGAAATATAGAATGTTACATGCTTCATTTAGCCAATATAATACAGACTGCAATCTCAGAGCTCCACTGAAGTGTGAATAGCCTGTAATAAACTTCTTGTGTACACATGCACAACACACACACAACAGCTGGGATGCTTTCCTGTCTTGGCAGGGGGCACTGCCACATTACTGCTATACTTCAGACACATTAGGCAAAGCATCAAACAAAATAGGCCCTTGCCCAACATAGGAATCCTCTTCCATCCATTCTCCATTTCTCCATGCCCAACCATGGTCTCTATCTGTTAATTATAAGCTGACACTCATCTATTTAATTTTTTGTGAACAGGATTTTTTTTTTTTTTGGTGCTGCTCCCTTCAGAAGTCAGGATTGGAAATGAGATATTTGAGCAGACCTAGCAAGGCATGTATTCCTCAATAAGCTTTTGTAACTCCATCACAAGGGGACTGTGCAGCCACACTTCATCAGACATGGAGCGTGAGATGTGTGCACAGCTGGTACACAAAACCAGTGGGAGCTGCCTGCTGCTGCTCAAATACCTCCTTTCCCATCCTGCAAACTGTCCCCACGTCAGTGGGCCATGCTGGGGCGCTTGCCAGATGCCATTTCAACAGGCTCCATAAGCCTGGCTGGCCTCACCTGCTCTGTCCCACAAACAGGCATGTCACAGCACATGGGCTCAGCAGTGCCATCTCCTTCTGGACCTGACCTTCAGTCACCAACCTCCTGAAGGGCCCAATGGTTTCCACTTTTTATGGAATTTGTCCCAGCAAATATGGAATGGAAACTGGAAAAGCACAAAATGTGCTCACATGGCAGTTACTGGGGCATGTCCAGTCAGCATCCCCAGTCAGGCGCCTCCTCTGAAAGAATTTACAACAAAGCCTCACCTCCTAAAATTCCTCTATCATTTATGTTTGCATATTATTTTAATTAAATATTATTTTAACAATATGCAATAAATTAAAGACGTAGGAATGCGTGGCCTAGAGAAACTATTCTTTAGAACATCTACTCTGTCATCCCTTAACACAATAAAAACCTTTTCTTCTTCCAGTGTTAGGGTCGTTTTTGAGGTTTTGTCATTGGACTCTTCAGTCAGAAAAGGAATTTTAAATTCTTTCAAATTTAACAATGGACCAAAAAAGGTCAGAGAACATGTTTTCTGTATTATCTTGACAAATGCAAGATAATTTATCTGTCACTTGTTATTGTATCATTCTGCATAATAAATTTAAGCTTCCAGAGCTCTAAAAACAGAAGAAACAATGTGATACATAGAACCTATATTGAAGTGTTCTTAGGATGAAGCAGTTTGAGTTCGGTCAGCATATTACCGACTAGGCAATAATCCACAAACATCTAGACAAAACAGTAGTTTTCTATGGTCTAAACATGAAAAGAAAGCCTCAATTTTGAGATTTTACACAAAACAAAGAAGGAACTAGTGTAATTTGCCAGTAACCTTTCACAGTTTTGATCTCTTCAAACAGCACAAGGAACTACTTCTATACAATATAAAATATCTCTCCCACTTATTTCCAAAAGTAAGACAGAACATAAGAGTTCACATTGCCCTCATTTTTATTCACTATGTGATGCAAGAAGAAGGAACCGGAAAAAAAATTAAAGAAGAAGGAGCAAAGACCAGCCAAAATAGCCTGAAGCAACAATTTTGAAAGGAGAGCTTAAGCACCAAGAGAGAGACCAGAACCTGGATGTCCAGGTCCAGCCTCCAGTCGCACTGTCCTGTGCCTGAGACTCTAAATGACCTTCAGCTGAGGGGTTAGACTCAGACACACTGTTGAAAATACAGTAGCATAGTTGGGGATTGCAGTAAATCTGAAACATTTCTTTTTTTTTTTTTTTTTTTTTTTTAACTAANGGGGTTTGCATTAAATTTTAAATTTTTTTTTTTTTTTTTTTTTTTTTCTTTTTTTTTTTAACTAATACCACTGTCCCAAGGCATTATTTCATGTACAACCAATTTTACATAATAAAAAGATGATGGGTACAAGAAACTAAAATAATAAAATAAAGCCCCCACGTGCCACACATCCTTCTAAACCCTTGGTGCTGAATATTCCTCTGGCAGTTCAGTACAAGAGAAAAATCAGAGTAACTACAGATCTGCTGACTCCTTTAAAATAAGATAAAACTGACAAAGAGCACAACACAACTATGTACTCCACAAGAGAAAAGCAGCAATTTGAGGTGTGCCTGTGAAACAGCCTTTAAGTTACTCAGCAGCTGGAACAGCCCTTCCTATGAAGGGCTCACATTCCTCTGAAGGGTCTGGAAGACCTCTCTTAATCCCACATTAGAATACAAAATCCTTTTGACAATCTTTTCTTTTCCTCTTACCTCCCTTCCAACTGCAAGTGTAACAAAAGACTGTTCCAGCTCAGGCAACATTCCATGACTAAACCTTGAACGGGTTTAAACAGAAACCTCCCAGCACATTTAATCACTCGTTTTCCCCCTCAGCACACAGTTTAACTAGACACACAGCACCTGGGTCTGCAGTTTCCACAAACCAGTTCATCTGTGTACATTTATAGAGATACTTTCACTCTTTGATTGCATTGGAAAGCAAGAGGCTATACCAACTAGATAAAATATTCAAGCACCATATGACAGACAAAGCACAACATTGAAAGAGGCAGATTAGATTATTAGACTCGACAGGATTGGATGGAGGGAATTTTTAGCCTCCACCACAGTATTCACCTGGGATAGATTTTAGGCCAAGTACTACAAATATTTCCTTCCATGCCAATTAGAAAAGAGAAAAATAAAGGCAACAACTCCTGTTGCTGAGGATCTTTAACCCAGATCACTCTACTGACCCAGTTCACAGCCCAGATTCATAAACAACTGAGAGAATGACAAGCTATTATAGGCAGAGGAAATAAGTGGCCAGGAGAGAATAGTACTACTTAAAGCAGATTTTCCATCAAGGAAAATATGTTGTTAAACTATGCAGTATGCTTGCTTCCCCATATTTAGACTGAGGAATTTAGAATAAGGAATATATAAAATGCAATAGCTCATATAACCAGTGCATGCTGTGGGATTTCTTTGAGACCAGGAGAACTGGAAACATTCTGTAGTTCACTTGTGCAGCTTCAATTAAGGCAAATTGAATTAAACTCTCCCTTGAGGAGGACCTCTGTAGCTCTGCTCCTCCTTTTCTGAACAATTCCAGATGTAGGTGTAGAACATTTTCAGTTTCTCTCTGAAGAATTCCACATGCCTGGCTGTACTCTCATACAAAGAGGTGAGCTTTTGGGGGAGAAGACATGGGACACTAAACAACCTTCAGTCAATAACTAGTACATGTCTGATTTCACAACTTGATTCTGTTCACAGGGGCTTCCTTTCTTCCTTAGGCACAGACAGGTCTGCTGGAAACAACTCAGAAGAGTTGGAAACACTTCTGCTGCTGAACAAATGGAAGTCTAGTACTGTGGTCCATATTCACACAGCCAGTGACAGTTTGTTTTCTTTCCTATCCAGAATGTATTACCTGCTTAATAGTTCTTTGCTCTTCTTTTCACCTATTCAATCCAAGGTACTAATCAGGCTTCCTTTTCAAATGCCAGCAGTACCCTGACTCCTATTGCAAGGAATCATCCTTCCAGTAAGGGTCTGCAGGTTCACCTTAACATTTTGAATATCAGAGACCAGAACTGCCTCTCCTGGGGACACACTTTTGGGTCTGGCTCAAGCAGGAGTGACAGAACTCCTGCAGGTCGAATTGCTGGCCACAGTTAATGATTTTTCTCCTTCAAGCAGAGATCTGCTAGAAAGTTCTTTCCCCCTCAAGAGCAGGGTTTAAGAGATCAGCTCCATTTTACTGAAACTCATGAAAGCTTTCAACACCCGCAGAGGCTTCCCTCACTCCACTAAAAGGCTGTGACATCAATGAAATAATTTATTTATTGTTAAATAGCAGATCACAGAGATATCCTATTTAACAAGAGACTATACTAAACAAGCACAACTAATACTTTGCTTAAGATTTTAAGATTTGTTTTCTCATTCTTTTCTAATCAAACATTTTGGGCTACTGAGCTACAACCCTCCCTTCTTAGTCAAATAGCTAAACAGAAATGCCAACTTTGGCAAAGCAGCAAACTCAATGTGAAGCTGAAATGAGCACTTTAAATCCACCTCATGCAGGACCTCAACAACACCTGAATGTACATTTGAATGTAAATGCAGGCAGTGTGGAGCTGTTATATGGGAATTTACCCGTGATTTCTGGGCATCCAGGAACCTGGACTGCAGACATTCATCACTGTTACAGTGCGCATGTCAGGAAAGCTGCTAGTTGGATTCAAATCCCTACCTGTCCTTTTAAAAATAATAAATCCAAGACATTTATTCAGAACCTGCCTTCAGATCCTACTGGCAATGGTAAATCCATTAAACTTTGCTTTCACTGTTCATGATGTTTATAAAAATAGTAGGTGGAATTACAAACCAGCAATACAAAGCTTGGCATTTTTTCTCCTCAGATGTAATAATGAACTGGATAAGAACAAAGTTGACCCAGGGATTTCAATACAGAAACTTTCATTGGCAGCCTGAGCAGTAGTGTGCAAAGCCATGTTTTTATGTCAATATAATAATGGCGTTTCTACGCCTATTAATAAGTATAGATCTACTGCTGAATTCATGGTTGAGGTGACATCATAAAATGAGTTATATTTCTTCTTAAACTATATAATTAACTCTTAATGAACCCTTTCCTTTTCCCAGTAAATTCAATTTTGTCTAATCCTTGGGTTTATGGTAATGTTGAACTCATTAAAATGTTACTTAAAACTCATTAAAATGCACACTGAGAGGTAACAGCTTCATTGCAGTAATATGTTGTAAAAGAAAAAAGAATGCTTTATTATCATTTAATTGTTTCCAAAACTGAATACATTTGCATAGTGATGAGGTTCACAGGATATTTTCAGTAGTGCTCAATAATTAAGCAGCTCAGTAATTAAAAATGCATTTTCTAAAAATAATTTCATGTTTCTGCTTACTCCCTGTTGTTTTTTTCAATTGGGAGAAGTGCTCATGTTGATACAGTTTACAGAACTGAGAAACAGTGATACCTGAATTGACATTAAAAAAAGATACCAGTTAAAGCCCTTGGTAAATTCCTGTTTCAAAATAATAAGGTAAAATTGCCACCAATATATATTACAAGTCAGACTTCCTAAGTCATATAATATCCCTCCAATCACTTTTTCAGCACCAGGGACAACCAGGACTTATGCAGGGGCCTTTCAGTTGCAAAGCCTTATTCTCATTTTCATAATTTATTGCTACCATAGCTTTGTTTGCACATGATAGAATCACCAAGCAGAGGTTGGCTGGGCCCTGGACATGGCGTGGACTTGGCCAGTAATAAAATCAGGAGTGGAATTTCCCTGTACTGTAATGGTGGATATTATCATGGTTAGGTATGTGGTTCATAGACTTATACTAATCATGAAAGTCCAATCATAATTATTTTAACTTTCTATTTGCAGTGCAATAAGTTGCTGGTTTAGAAAAACTTTATGTGATAATTCAGAGAAATGAGTGACAATGTAGTGACAAAACAGACAAAAGCTAGGGACAGAAGTTACATCTTCTCAGTAGTCTCAACACTAAGAGTGTCTCAGGTCCATTATTTGCCTTGTGAAATTAGGGTAGAAGATATTTTGCTAACTTTCATTTTAACTCCTGAAGAAGAGTTGATAGAAAAGCTTGCCAGGGTACACAGCCCAGACTGTTAGATGGGAAAAACACAACTTAGAAGCCTTGAGTCATTCAAGGAACTGTCTAATGCAACATCCTTTAAGATGTCATGAGGTATTAATTTAATGCCAATCACTGTTATTTTCTATGGCTTTCAAACATTAATTTTGCTTCTATAAAATAGATACTCTTTTTTTAATGTACAGATATCAGAATGCCCTCAATATGGATTTTTCTGACTGGTGAAAGTTGATTAGCATACCAAAGACACAATTAAAGTTAAATACAGATGCAGCACGTTAGACATGTTAGTGTAAGGGGAACAAAAGAGAAAAGTGGTCTGTGAGCTTTCAGTCTCTATGCCATTAGAAGGGAATAACAGACTAGAACAAAAATAATCTAAAGGTTAAAAAAAAAAGTGAAGCACTAACCAGATTTAGGAATTTCAACAGCTGAAATTATTGTTTGTAATAGAACAGCATTTCTATGGTACCACGCTGGAATGTACAGAATGAAAACCAGTTATCTGGTTTACCACAGATTTCTGGGGTGAGCCTGGACAATTAACTGATCTCAGATCCCAGATGCAGATGGCTGATCAGACTTCTTTGCCTCCTTTTGCTGATTATTTAAATAGATCAGTCTCATCATTCTTTAGAATCTTCTCTATGTACTTTCTACACTCAAACAGTGGTCCAAATGACAATTCTATAATGTCTAACTTAATAAAATTTAGAAAAAAAAATTCCAAGGCACTTTTTCAATGAGATATCAGTATGTGGGTTGAAAAATTTTGTTTAATACAATAAGTCAGGTCATACTTCTTAATTTTGGTTTTGATACTCCTTGATAAATCTAACTTTTCTGGAGATTACTATTTCTACACTAATTTACATCTCATGTCCTCAGTCATTTCAAAAGAAAACAAATAATATGTCTTTTTAAAGGAGTAAAACATCTCTCATTTTATCTTTGTTGCACACACTAGCAGATAAGTTATTTCTCCCTAACACTCAGCAAGATGTAAATAAATAATTTTGAAAATAAGTAACTGGCATAATAAGAATTAATGCTGAAAATCCTCTCCATTGTATTCTCTTCTCTTAAGTAAAAAAATAAATGATATACCATAAATATAAGCCAGAAGATGGATGGTACACTGAGAAGAGAAAAAATAAAAAAATAAGATATTACATATTATATTTACTAGTTTTTCTCAACATAAGCACTATGTAAACTGAAAAATCAGCAACAAAGGTTGTTTAAAGAAAAAAAAAAAAGAAAAAAAATGTACTAAAGCCTCAGTTTTCAGTTGCTATAGATGGAGGGACAACTGGACAGCAGAAATATGTGGGTACAACTGATATTAATGCAAGATTTGTGGAATTGTGGCTGCACATATTCAAACCTCACAGGCAGAAACTCTTACATTAATTTTATGAACGCAGAAGCAACCATTTTGTTTCAGAGCTGATACAATAATTTTAAAAAGAGGAAAAACCAGAGAAACAGTTCTTTCTTGCTGCCTGAGTCATTTTGTTCACTGCATCCCTCTGCTGCTGCAGGATAAGGCTGGAGTGAGGCGAGAGGAGATGTGCTCAGCAGCAGGACAGGATGGGAGCTTTAACACAAGTGATGTGCTGCTGGGAGACCCAGGTGCCTGAGGAATCCCAACTAACCATTTCAGGTTACTTTTTAACTTGTAGCAAGGTAACTGCCAGATACAAACAGCGTTTTGTGCTGTCTCATGGTATGATATGGTGGTCATCTACAGACATCAGATCTCTCTTTGTTAAAACTCTCTATTCTTCTGTAGTGCTTCCTTGCTGGGGTTGTGCTGCAGGTTGCTCTTTCCAAACACATGATGGCTTTTAGCTAATGAAGTCATCCCAAAAGGATCACTGA
>VYXF01011919.1:382891-422968 GCA_013397295.1 Polioptila caerulea
GCACCATAAAGGTGACCTCTATAAAAAAGAAATTAAAGATACTGTGGGCATGATGTTGTCTTCATTCAGCAGTAGAGTCACTGATAGCACAGAAACACACATTGATAAAGCTGGACCTCCCTGATGGAAAACACTGCCCTTGCCTTATTTGAATTGTTGGACATTGTTAATGAAAAGGGGAGATTTGGTAGATATAACTTATTTGGCTTGACAAAAGCCTGTGATAAGATTCTTGACAAGAAACTATTAAGGAAAATAAATAATCACAGGGTAAGAGGTAAATTCTTGTTGTGGATTAAAAATTAGCCGAAAGGAAACAAAGAGGGGTAATTAATGGCTACTCCTCCAAGTAGAGAGAAGTGAAGAGCTGGGTACCTCAGGGATCTGAAACAGGACAGGTGTTCAATACACACAATTAATGGGTTCAAAGTGAAAATACACTGACACTAAAAGCAAAGCAGTGAACAACTCAAAACTGTACTGCAAAGGATAAATATTGCTCACATCCAAGGATCCATACAAGGATCCATTGGATTTGAGATGCAACAGCAGGAAACATTTAATTTTATACAAAGATGAAGGTATGTACATTTGGGAGGGTTACTGAGGGTTGCTATGTGCCCCAAATACATTGTGAATAACAATCTAACTGGAGATAAAGGGGTGAAAAAGTCAGGAAAGATAAAAGCAATGAACTGCAGCAGTATGACTTGCAGTCAATTTAGATTATTTCTGAACTCCAAAATAGTATTTTACAATTGACACACAAAAGTTCAATTGTTTTTTTTCATTCAAATACTTCTGCATTTTCCCAGCCTAATCACTATACTAAAATGAGAACTTTCCACAGCATTTTATTTTCAATAAATACAGTTCAACCAGCTGTGTTCATCCTTTTGTCTAGCAGTGCCAAAAGGGCCATACAATTATCAACATCTGTTAGAAGAGTGCTTTCCAAATTTGATTCCAAATACATGGACTTCTGTCTCCTGCCTTGAATCCAAATATAGAAAGAATAAAAAGCAGCACAAACAAAGAATCTATCAAATACCAGCTGAAATTGCAGGGCACAGCTACAGAGACACATTAAAACTGAGTGTGATCCACCCCATGTATTTACATCAGACTAATCCAGCAGGCCCAGGCAACTCTACAGTCAAGATAAACGATGTGAGTTTTAGCACTCAGTAGCAACCCTGGAGTATCTGCCAGGAATCTTGGGAGAGTTTACGTCATGTTGCCACCACCAACTAATGCCTTTGTCATGCAGACACACTCAAAGAGGACAGCTGGACTAAGACTGCTTGTTTAAAAATTAGTGTAGACAGTTAATGAAGTTAGAGTACCAAATGCTCAGAACATCCAACTGGCAACGTTAATAAATTTTCTGACTAACATTTCAATTTTATGGCTACTTGGAGTGATGACCAAAGCTTAATCTGAGCAAATTTTCATCTACCCTTCTTCCAAAATACATTACTAAATATTCATTTTTTAAAAAATGGTACTGTACTATTCTTTAAACCATAATATATGCATAATTGCTCCACTGCACCTCTCTCTAGTCATAAGTAATCCTGACCTACTCAGCCAGTAATCTCAAAATAAGAGTTTGGAAAGACTGAGTTAGATGGGCAGCATTGATCAGATGTGGTAATGATAAAAACCTGCTTGTTTTAAGTGCCCAAGGAAGGTACATAAAAGAGCAGAGCTCTTCCTAGAGCAAGGCTGCCGACGCTCTCCAGCTGGCTCCTCGACATGGAGCACTGAAGTAAGACTTGATTTGAAACACATATAAAAAAATATTTCCATTTAGTTCTTTTCCAAAGAAAGCTCCCCCTTCAGAAATTAAACATCCAGTTATATATGTTTCAATAAAAATGAAAATTCAGCAATCCTCCATCCATTTCGGTTACCCTAATCGCCTCTGGTAGCTCAGTGCTCGTGTACTCTGCCTTCCCACTGCCCCGTTTCCATACCTGATGACACAACTGCAAGCTCCAACCTGCAGGCTAACCCTGCTGCTCTTCTGCTCTCTATTAAATCTGTGCACTCAAAAATTCCAGTGAAGTGGGTCTCAGCCTCACCCCCATCACCCTGGATCCCAGGGCAGAGCCTGCTTGCATGTGGCAAGCTCATCTGTTTTTTTCCAGGAGGTCAGACTGCTCTGGCAGTGCTGTGCCATCTCCACTGGCTGTTGCCTATGGAGAAGGGTGGACATGCTGAGGGAGAGGCAGCCACAGGGTGGAGATCCAGGTTTGGATCTACGTCGTTCTTCTCCTGCACCCCCAGGGGCTCAGAGTGTACGGTGCGCTGATCGTGCAGATGCCACAAGGAGGTAGGGAGGAATGGGGAAGGAGAACAGGGAGAGAAATGGGTGAGAAGAGAAGCAAAGGAGCCAGAGGCAGACCCTTCAAGATGGTATGGTCTTCAACCTTTCTTGAAAAGGCTGATTTAATGAGTTAGTGACAAAGTGAAAGTGGAGAAAATCAATCCCAGTTTTGTCTAGGTTCACATGTGAACACGGTGGGAGCAGTACCTGCTGCCCTGGGGTGATCCATTTATACAAGAATGAAAATCAACATGCATGTTTGCACAGAATACTTCCAATTAGCTTAGCACATCACCTTCCAAGTATTTCTTTCTTAATGTTTTAAAAAAAATTGAAATGAAATATTTAAATACCATCTTTTTCCTTGTATGGTTTAGCAAATACTGTTTTTTGCAGTTTCCAATGGAGCTTGAAATTAATATTTTTTTCTTTATGATATTTAACTGTTTCAGTTGAATGAACGCTCTAAGTACATTATTTTTTAATTGTATATTATTTCTGGTCACTTAAGAGAAATACATAATTTTTTATATCTTACCTTTATTTCACAAGGGCCTTTGACCATAGACTACAGATTGTCTCTCGTACTTTCTAAGAATTAAATTCTTTCTCCATATTTAGTATAATCATTCATATATCATAATATCCACTTTGCCCTTGAAGAAGTCTCCAGGGAAAAAGAGAAATAACAGCAAATAAAAAGGTGTTGTAGATTTTTGGGGTATGAAACATCTGTTTTAACGCTTGCCAAAACTTGACATAAAGAGAAAAAAACCCTTAGATTTGCTTTACATCAACATTTAGGTTTTTTTATACACCAGTAATGACCTATTTAATTAAACACTTTGCTGTAAACAAATAGCTTTCTGCATGATGAGCCAATACTGGGAAATTTAACGTGAGATGCATTCAGTCTCTACTTTTGAGAAGTCATAAACAGTAAAAATTACTTCTTAAAAAAAAAACCCCACCATAAATAAAAGTTACAAACTCATTAATTCTAGCATTTCATTTCAAGCTTCTTGCCACTACCTAGAAGATTGTAAGCCTGCCTAAAAAGGTAGTCTGAGATGCTCTGTATTAGGCAGCTGAGTCAGCAATTACCATGCTCACAAAATATGACAGAACAATTGATTACCGCCTCTTTTTTTTGTGCCTTCCAGATAACTGTTTTCCTTTGAAGTCAGAGGCCAAGAGATAAAACATCTGTTATCCTCCAAAGCACTCTTTTTAACTGGGGGTGTTCCCATGGCCAAGGAAACAGTGGTGTAATTACTATTTTGCTCCTAATAATTAGAAAATTGTTGAATAGATGATGTAAGCACAGAAAAGCTTTTTAGCGTGTACAGATATGCGGAAGTATATTGGATTTATTCACTTTTGGGCTCATTTTGAAGGAGTGAACAGCAGTGAGCTAAAACCAACCAAACATACACTGATGTGTGTTGATGTTAACACTGTAAAGTGTTGCCCAGATAAGTAAAATGATGCACAGTGGACTAACAGCACTTAATGTATCAGAGGAGGCACACAATTTTCTTCTTACTAAAGTGAAATACAATAGTGTTGTACCAAAAGGAAAGGGACACAAGTTCAATGGAGAACAGGGCACAAGAGCTTTGTATGTGTGCTTTGTTCTGTTATGTGGTACTGCAACAACAAGCAGGGATGTTCTGCATATTAGGCCACACGTGACGTGAAGTTTTGTTGTATACAGAGAAAAAAGTAATCTCCATTGCACAAAAAAACTTGTAAACCTGTCTTCTCTAGTCATCAGTGCACATGAAAAGAGAGCATTAGGACACAGAAAAAAATAGGAAGAAAAAAAAATAATAATGGTTGACTGAACACATCCAGAGAAAAATTAAAAATTTATTCTTTGCCAACTGTCACCTCACTAAGGGATTTGAGATGTCTGAGTTTTCTCCATCTGTATAAAAGATGCTCCCCTGCACCCAGGTCACCACCCCTGAGACACTGAGTCTGTAGGTGTATGTGGTGCATCTCATAATCAGGCCTGCCAGCCTCCCAAGAAAGTTACATATTAAATAAATATGACTTTTCTTTCTTTCTTTCTCTTTCTTTTCCCCTTCTTTCCCCCTTCTTCTCAGCATTCAATTTTCCCTGGAGATCCTAGGTAGGACGGAAGCAAATGTGCAAACTGCTACAGCTCTCCCTTTGTTTCATCCCTTCACCTTGGTTAACCAAGGGAAGTCGAACACAGCAGGCTGGATGTGCAGACATGTAAGAGGGGCCAGGAAAACTGCTAGGGAGTGCTCCTGTCCCCACTTTGACCCGTTTTATCCCTGTGATTGAGACAACAGGAGGACAGGACAGTGCAGGAACAGAAAATGATCAAAAATGGGAGTGAGGAAGGTGAGAATTGAAAGTTCAGGCAGGTTCAGTAGCTGGGCAAGTGCATTTCCTGTATGTTCCAGTGACTCTTTAAACAGCAAGGCTGTGTTTGGAGAAGGGGCAAGCTGCTTGTGTGGGATAAAAGGCACACCAAACATACAGCAGGACCTCCACAACTGCTAGTCCAAGGACCAGCCTTCATACCCACAAAATGTAACTCAAGACATTGTCTTGCTAAAAAGACAGCTGTATCAACCTTCCTTTTTCCCCCTAAGTCCTACATTTCCTCTAAAGAAAATTCATTTATTTACAGGACCTTAGCTTTGGACTTGTTGTGTGTACTCACTATACTTCAGCAGACCTAATTTTACCCTGTGTATATCTTCACCTGCTCTGGAAAATTTGTAAAGACTTGACATTAAAGTTTTGAAACACTTATTTTAGGATTCTTTCAATAGACATTCAATAGAAATGCCTTTCATCCAGTTATATTTTCTTAAAGTTCATAATTCATTCTCACCTTTCAAGCACCTAAATCATTTGCAAGATTATTATTACGCCCCACTGCTCTTCCTCCTTCCCAGGAAGTTCTTAAATATATATGTTAAATATTGCTAGTATGCAACTCAAGACAATTTATTTTTTATTTTGTCATCTTGTCATGATTAAAAATAATTCCTTATTTCTATTCTTATTTCCTAGTTTTGGTTCTTTTTCCTAGTTTGTAATCCAGGACAGTATTTTGTCTTTCACATGCATATTTTTAAAGCCTGACACAAAATATAAATTAAAAATTTTCCCCTGCCACTTAATAGTAAATTAGAGAGGCAGGGCTCTCCTCAAGAAAAGTTATGACTCTGTTGTCATTTCTAGAGTCTTCTTTGGATGTGATCTTTTGTTTACTGTTAAATGTACTCTGTTAGTACTGAGTTAAGGACTGCTGTTGCCCAAGACTGTTCCAAAAACTATATTGCTGACAGTCACAGGATCTCACATTTTCTTCTAAATACCCCAGCTGTCCTAAAATGCTGCAGGTGCAGGACAAAGCACACCCCAGATATCCCAGGGTATGGCAGCATTTCAGAAAGCTTTCCAAATTCAGAAACTCATCCCTTTCTTCCCTCAGCTCTCACCTTAACATCCCACTTGCAGCTTGCACCTGAAATCTGCTCCTGTATGTAAACTACAAGTACTAGCACATATAAATGGTGAGTCATTCAGAAACCATAATCACATCCTAATTAGAATGCAGTTATCCTCTTATAACTTTAATGACAGTCATACTAGTCAACTTCCACGTAATATTTAAGTAATACACGTACTAAACAGGTTAAGGTTTAATCAATATTTGAATCACTAACATATCCAACGTGGCAGGCCTAAAATAGCCCCTGTTTTTCTTCCTTTTTCATTATATACGACGGGAAAATTGGCATAGAAATCAGTTTCCATGAAAATAAGGCCTTTAAATTAAAGGACTCCTTTGAGATTTGCTGTTTAAACTGTTGTGCTTCCACAAGGAGAAGTTGAAGAGGGAAATCTAGAATTGCAGCAAACCACTACTTAGACAATAACACTTTGGCAGATGAGCCCCTCCAGATTTTGTGTTTCTCTAAAACACATACAGATTTATTAGATACTGTTGAAGAACTTTTGCAGCATGATGTTAAAGAAGAAAAAATGGAAAAGAACATAAGAAAGCTTCACAAAAATATTGAAAATATTTTTTAAAAGAGTGATTTTGTTCAATTGGAAAATAGAAGAAAACCTCTCACATCTCTATTAGCAGAAACAACCCAGAAAATATACTTAATCATTTAAAAAACATAGATCAGAAGAGAAACAAGACAGAGCAGTTATAGAAGTATTTTGAGGACTTCAAGATTCAGCTTGAAGTAACTTGACCTATTTAGTCCTGCTTTGAGCAGCAGACTGGACTACAGAGCTCTGAAGGTCCCCTAAAGCCTCAGCTATGCTGTGACTCTCTGTTGAAGAACCAACTCACATGAGGACAGACACATCAGAATAACCATGGAGAACTTTGAGGAGAGTATATGTCACAATCCATGGCTACTTCAAAGGAATAAATATCCTGTGTGGACACTGACATCCCAAAGAGTCTTTAAGATAAGAAGAGAACAAATGGAGAAAAATGGATATGGAGGAGCAAGGCCAACCTAAACACTTCCAGTCATTCCCACAGCAGCATTCTCTGAATGCAGAAGGAATTGATCCCTCTGCACTTTATATGGCAAGTTCTATATTCCTTAGTGCCCCTAATAAGCACATTGGGAATTCTTTTGTTTGGATAGCTTTGAAACAGCCACCTCTACAGCAGGTAAAGTGAAGAGGAGGAGAAGAAGAGGAAGGACTGATTAAAGAAGAAGTTTCCTGTGCTTAACTGGGAAATCTGCTTAAACGGGATGTCTCCCAGGGAACTAATTTAAACCCGATGATACTTAATAGCTATGATTGGTGCTTAGTAAGTAGGGTAATTATGTTTAATGGGGATGCCTTAAGGCAATTGAGTGGCACTTAAGTCTTTTGTATGTCTCACTCTCATGGTACTTCTATCCATTTTCTCTTCCATAACAGCTATAAATGCAGAAGAAATATATCCACCACCACCTGTTCCTCTGAGTTTGTCCCTTCTGTGCTAAATGCAGGGTCAACCACAAGAGGTAAGTATTTGTTGCCTCCTCTGCTCCTATCACTGCATGAGCCACAGCACCTAGCCAAAATATTGGCTTGTCTTATCATTATAGACTTATCTAATAACATGATGCTTCATACTGCTTCGCTGAAGCTAATGGAAGTTTTCCAGAGGCAGAATCAGATTCAAGCTGAGTTCAGCTCAACCTCTTCCAGCAACACTGTGCTCTGCAGCAGGACTTCCTTTCAGCAAAGTGGAACAGGAATATTCTACAGTTCTTAAAAAAAACCAAAAAACCTTCAGAAATGTAATGAAGATGTAAAAATTGTGGACGTTTTTCTCTTGCATTTAAATAAACTATAGCTCTTGCTTTATTATATTAGGCAGTCTTTAAGCCATAATGTGGAATGTTGTGTTTTTCCTAATACATAATCTATAACTATGCATGTTAAAAAAAAAAAAAAGGAAGGAAAAAAAGCTACTTAAACTAGGACTTATAACAAGAGAGGAAAAAAGCCACAGGTTGCCCATAAGTAAGTTTATGTTAGAGAACTAGAAAGCCCTTACTAATACAGCTACCAGATCTTCAAATGCCTTTCCAACAAGCATAGTGGAGGCACAAAACAGATTTTCAGATGAAGGTCATTTAACAACTTTGTGAAAGAGATGATACAATGTCATGTCCAGAACAGCTGGAGAATAGATTTATTGATCAGAATGTGGGTCTCAATGCTATTTTCCTAACACCATTTTCAATACAAGGGTGAAAACATCAGACAAAGCAAAATAAACCATCTTTAATTCAATTTAGTGACACCACTGTCTCAAGGAACCCAACAGCATCCTTTTAATACTGAATTATTTCTAGATTACCAGCAGTCTTACTTTTCCTGTCCAAGAGTCTAGGTAGTCTGTGGAATACAAAATCTCACCATTTTTTCTCACAGCAATGACTTGGTATAAATAAATTGAAATGTTGCAAGCTAAGCACATGCATGCTGTACTAAACACTTTCAACCACAGGGTATATGCATTTGAAATTTAATACAACAAAAAAAGAAGTTGCAAAGCTACTAGTGTTAAAAAGTACCAGCGAAGTGGTTTTATGAGGCTTCTCACTGAGCTGTGATAGACATGTGATTAAACCACAATTTTAATAAAAGTTGCAGACCTACCATTAAAGAGAATTAAAAAAAAACAACCAAAAAACCCCAAAAACCACCAAAAAACCCCACACATATTTTACAATTTTCAATATACCTTTGCCAGATGGATAAAATACCCAATTTTCCACTCCAAACCTGAACTGTAGAAAGACCAGTTCCCAACTAGGGGGGTAAAAATACCCCTTATAAATTCATTTGCAGACCATACCTTGAGCCTACACAGACAAACTTCTTAGTACATTATTTTTCTTATTTTATGCATTTCAGTAATTATAGCACATGCATATTCTGTACAAAATTTGTCTCTTTAAAATACATATCAGTAAGAGCCTGCAGATGTCATCTGTTACTGTATTCAGTTCTCATTGATTACAACACTCCAAGGAGTTGGATTTTTAGGGATCTCCCAGCTTCCCACTGTGCCGTGCCTTAGAATCAAACATCCTTTTGGCAAAGCTATTATACTCTTAAAGAACCACTGAAAAAAAGAATTCTATTCTGAAATACTCTAAAACCCTAAAAGACAAGTTTAGCACTAGTTTGTTCTCACAGCTCTTATGGAAATCAGCATAGGTTTGTGCAAAGGAAATCACTCTATGAGAATTCTCATATTGCATTGTTAGATTTATCCTTAAGCAATATTCCAAAATAAACTGGTGAAAACACACTCCATTTTTGCATAGGGATTGGTAAAACAGGTTACTGTTGCTGCCAGCTATTAAGATTAGTAATTAACATTAATGTTGATAATCATTACCAATATACTCTTCACAGCAAAGCCCAGGTAACTTAAAGTGTTTAACACCTCTGAGTTGACTCTTACTACTTTTCTCTATAAGAGACTTGGACAATAAAAAACTAAATCACTTGTCCATGGTTGCACATCATGTGAGTAGGAGAGCCATTCTCAGAGCCTAAGCCCACCCACCTGTTCTACCTTCTCTACAGTTTTTCTCCAATATCCTTTAAATGTACCAAGCAGTCTGAATCCTCAGCTTTTAGTCATGATCAGAAATGTTTTCTTTATAAGCACTACCATTATTTCAATGGAAATAATGAGTAAAATACAATTTATCATAGTGGTTCTGTCAAATCCTCAGTTAATATCAAAGTTCAGAATGCTAAAGAAAAGATATACTTGAATCATTCCTTATAGGGGCATCTGGATGATATTTTTTTACTTTACTGTTATATCCTTCTTTTCCATTGTAAAATTTTTGGGTCACATGTTAGATTTTAAAAAATTAAAAAGTAAATGAGGGGAGAAAATTTCAGTGAGATGAACTATAAGTTTTAAATATAAAACTTACTGTTTCTTTGCTTGAGGTTTTGTGTTGTTTTTTTTGTTTGTTTGTTTGCTTATTTTAAGTTTGCATGCACACATGCAGTTCGTCAGCAATGACTACAACAAAAAAAACCCAGCAGTTCCTCAGAGCAGATAGTGCACAGGAGAATGGTATCAGACAAAGCTGGATTTGGATGCTGCTTCCTCCATCCTCTGTTGCTAAAAAAACACATCTAGAACTACCAAGAGGTGTCTATCAGTTTAAAAAATGGTATGCCTTTAGAAAAGTTCAAAGCATGCTGAAAACATTCGTGACAAGTATAAATATATGTGAAATCACCAATATGAAGATACTTTCCTTAAACCCACAAAGTATTAGACATAATTTTGGGGAAGAGTTCTGTATATAAACACTGTATCCTCCCCTAATGCAGTTTAATTTCTGTTGTGTCAATCTATGAGAGGGAGGGGATTAGAGAAGAAAAGCATTCACAAAATTTGGTGAAATTCTTTTCTGCACTCAGGTCAGAGGTAAATTACATTATATTGATTGACTCTCAGCTCCACTGTGAGTTATGGACAGTCAACAACAAGTAAGTCACAGGTTCTGCTGAGTGACATTTTAATTCCTTCAGAAGACAAACAAGCTTGTAAATGCCCCAACATGTGACTTGTTTCCTGGCCAATGTCCCCCAAAATATAAACTACAACGTGGGCAAAAACGTACCATGAAAAGATAAAACAGATCTACCATCCACTAAAGCTCTTTCCTCATAATTTCCTTCAAAACAAAAAGGAGTGCTACTGCATAAGGAAGCAGTACTCTAAAAATAAAGCAAGGTCCTCAATTACTGTAAACAGCTAGAGTTTACTAAACAGTGCTATGTGTGCTCTCATTTGTAACTCTTTTGGCACTTTCAGCTACACTGCAGTCAAATGATGTATGAACAAAAAGCAATATAAACATCATCTCTAAGCACCCAAGGCCAAAATGCACGTGATGAGCTCCTGACACACATGCAGCGAGCTGGTGTGTGCTAACAGAGGACAACAGCAATTTTTAGAGCATATGAGAAAGGCCTCCACTACTAGACCAGTCTCTAGTGACAACAGTAAAGAACCTCACTGTTTGCACTGCCTATTAAAAATTTTAAAAAAAT
Organism: Polioptila caerulea; assembly: GCA_013397295.1. NCBI lineage: Eukaryota > Metazoa > Chordata > Aves > Passeriformes > Certhiidae > Polioptila > Polioptila caerulea. The sequence goes on from VYXF01011919.1 coordinate 393,843, forward strand.
TGAGAGAACCAGCTCCACACCAGACATAGTTTAAACAGCCTTGTTCATTAAACCTACATCGTAGTGCAGTAAATACAGATTTGTGCACAAAGACTTAATACAGCCAGACCTGCAAAAAATACCAGTGTGATCCAAGAAAGTAAATGACATCTGACTGGCTTGTTTACACATCCTTATTTCCCCAAACCATTTTGCTTCATTTACTACACTTGGTTACTGTGAAAGTGTTTGGGGGATTTCAAACGGACTCATTCTGTTCCAACAGATGTCAAAGAAGAGGTACATTGGTTTTAATATCTATTTGGGGACATATGGGAATAGGTTTTTCCCTGTGTAAAAGGTCCACAGCAGTCATCCAGCAAGACCGGTTTCTATTCTTTCCCATGTTTATATCCCCCTAAATTTTTACAAAGTCATTGAGTCACTGTTGTTTACTAAAGCACTGCTGCTCACATATTATTTTCTGAAAGCACTTCATTGTGGCAGTATCAGTCAGACTGCAAGAGTGGAACTGTCACAACTTTATGACCACCACAGCTCTGGACAGACAAAGCTGTTTGTCAAGAGCAGCCACTTCTGTTTCTGGAGTGAAACACGCTAAAAACAAAAGCAAAACTTGTATGTACTTACACAGACATGACTTTCCACCTCAAGCGTTAGAAAAGCTCATCTATAAATGAAAGTCATTGTTATAATCAACTAAAAAGTTAAAATTCCTAAAAAGTTGGAACTAGTGTAGCTTTTTAGGGCAAATTCTTAAATTAATTAGCAAGTAACATATCCCACTGCTACAGAAACACATTATCCTGTGTGTGCATTACATATTCTTAAGAAGCTCTCACCTTCTATTTTTTCCCAAAGAAATGTGGAAACAGCTTAAATTTCTAGGCCACAAGCTAAAATTTCCCTTAGATGTAAGAACAAAAAAATCACAATAAATTTTATAAGCACATAGAGTGCATATAAGAGATGAATTTGTCTCCAGCTTGGGCTATTACTTAACTATATTATATATTACATCCTCCCTCACAGCCCTTTATAAGAGAAAGCACAAGTCATGAAAACACGCAGTCTGCCAGTTGTAAGTCATCACAGGATTGCTGGAGTTTTTTTGCCTTTTACTCCCTCCTTTTTTCTTTCTTGTCTTCCCAAGAGATTCTTCTGCACATAATGCTGCTGAGAAATAGCTAGTGGCCTACTCTCAGACACAGGCAGACACACAAAATCAATACAGATTTTTCTCACAATTAGCAAATAATTCAGTGATCTCTTTTTGGTGGTCAGAAAGAAAGGTCATGGTATCTTTCATTTGAAGCAAAGATCCTCTAGACCTTCTTTAATAAGAAGCTTGACAAATTCAAGACATAACTCCAAAAAAACCCCACCTTGGGGTAACTGAGACACAGACCTGATAATGCTAAGTCCTACTCAGCAATTCTAGAACCCATGTAGATATGGGTTATACTCTTCAGATGGCATCCTCTCTTTTTTTGTTATTCAAAAACTGTCCTGATCCTGCAGACTTTATCTGCTCCTTGGCAGTGTAAGATCAAGCAAGAATAAAGCAGTAGTTACTCCAGCTGGTGAAGGAAACCCTGAATGGCCTTCAGCAAGCCTTTTACAGGGACAGTATCTTCTGCTGTGTTCACTGCACCATTAGGTCTCATTTGCACTTTCTAAATCTCTCCAGTGTCTCAGTGTCTGCATGCAAAACGGAAAGGGGCAAGACTGGATGTGAGCAGTCATCCTAAGCTGCATGGTGTGTAAGATGACCCAAAAATCAAATTATATGGGGTTCCTCGTAATGTGAGGATGAAAATACTAATTGCTGGGCAGTGTCCTTGGCAAGAAGCAGCCCAGCTACTGAAAGAATTTAAGGTGATTAGGAATTCAGTATCCTGTAGAAGGGAACAGGACACTGTGTTCCCTTGAAACCTTTTTTAATCGAGCTATAAAGTTCTAAACATCATTATGGAGCTGAAGTGGGGAGGAGGAGGAGGCAGGTCAAATTGCAGGCCATACTTCTTTCTTTGTAATGTTGTCTGAGAATTATGGCACTGGTATAAAATGCTACATTTCCTTTGCACGTTACCATTTCATCTTCAGAATTTGTTATGCGACTCATATTTGTACTCCACTTCTCATTTCTTTTATAACAAATTATTCTGTGCCTTTTTATGATCTTGTAGGAAGTCAAGGTTGAATCAAAGCCATTGTGACTGCCAAAGTGCATGTATAAAATTATACCACTAAGCGTTAACCTTGCTTTGTAGGTTCACTTACACTTTTCAATTAAAAGCTATCTTTAGTATTGAAGAAAAGTACTTTATAGTGTTTCACTTAAAAGTCACCTTTAGTATTTAGGCAAAGCCACTTTTATGGTAATTCACACTTGCATTCTCAAAAAACTCTTCTGCCTAAAATGGCTGTGCAGTGACCTTGCTCCATCCAAAGTTTGAAAAGAACACAGAAGAATTGGTAAGTGTCATTTTACTTGTATTTACTTAGCTCATTTAGTAAATGTAGGAACAGGTAAAAATCAATACATTAAAACAACCTTCCCAATTCCCCACAGAAATTATATAAATATTGTACATGTGGGCATGTGTGCCTGTGTGTGATTGTATACTCGGGTGTATCTATATTTTTAAATTCAAGTTCTGTAACTATATGACATTAATTTTTTTTCTCTCAAAATGCCAGTTAAGCCATCAGGGGCTCCCTATTTTTCATATGAAGGCTAAAATCACATGTCAATTTCTTACATCTACATCTGCAGAATAAATATTCTCTTAAGTGTTTTAAAAAATACCCAACCAACCCAACAGAAAACAACTGCTGAAATTGGAAACCAAAATGGCTGTACTCCTTTGTTCTGAACCCTCAGATGAGGATGATAAAGCTTCTTCCAAATAAGCTTTGAGATGCTCATAAACAGGGAAAACTCTACAGACCTGTATGTCCCAAAGATTTATGGACATGAATTACTGACACATTCATTGTCAGTAATCCCACTGAAGTCAGTAGGAATACTCACAGTGCATAAAGCTACATACACATGTAGGACTTCAGCCTTAGGGGCTGATATTTGAACAGTTACTTTGCTGGGGTAATACCCTGAGGATCTGACTCCATAAAGGCTGTCCAATTGTTTAACTCCTTCTCAATGACTTCCACAGAGAATAGTTACCACTCACAACTCCCCTCTGTGGGAAAACCACTGGCCTACCTCTTACTTTTGACCATGAAATATTTTCACTGATGTTTTGTTTCAGTTAAATTAACATCCTGAATTACTCTTTGAAACAGCTGACCAGTGCACAGAAACAAGCAGCACCACATGATGGAGAAGAGAAACAGTGGAAATTGAGAGGCAGGAAAACAAGAAACTGTGTGTCTAATACAATATGGTATCTTCATTTACAGAGTAATAGGGATGGTATTAAGACTAAATCACCAGAGTGTCAGAATGTGCATAGTGATGATAAAAGATTATGTGCTTTATACATGACTGATGATGACACATTTAGAAAATATCTGGAAGGGAAAAGACAAAGTGATGTCTCATGCAACTTATGAAACTGCAACATTTACAACATGTCACCCTCAAATTAGTGCACAACAGGAAAAAAATGACCCCTTCAGTATCAATGCCCCCAGCTCTTCTGTTACAATGGCCCTGACAAGAAACCCATTTATTTTCTCCAGAGAAATTGTTCCAAGGTGGTTGTTAGGCACAGTGGAGGGTTGACTCCTTAGACCTGGGCTGGATTAGACAGCCCAGATGAGATAAAACAGAAAACAATGATGTGTGTTTGTCTTACACCTCAGAAAGGTTATGTATGTTCTCTGGCAAAGGTGTACTTAATTTAATTTGCATTGTAGGGATTTTGAATCCCAAGACCGTGGCAGAAGTTAGAAATTATGGGAAGATTGATAATATTTTCCTAATAGTGAGAGTCTCTCATAGGAAGGGCAAACTAATTAAAAATTATAACAAAACAAGCATTTTAATACAAGACACAGCATATAGTAATTCTCCATGCAGACATAAGCTTAGCTGCTCCTTGGCTCCACTAAAGAGATCTATTTCAGTTCTGTCCTGGAAAGCATCATATGGAAAAGATTCACCTGTATCTACTGCTGTTCTTACAGGTTTTCTTCATTAAATAGCTAAATAAAGAGACACACAATTCCTTAAACAAACTCATTTTGCATTGCACACATTCATTTTGCTTCCAAATCAGTAATTAACTTATAACAGTAGCTTCTTTTAAATGTAACATTTTGCAAAAGGCAGTATAGTATTTTGATATGTAAGACTGTATAAACCAGTAGTTTAGAGGAGTCTAGATGTAATTCACTACATACATCCTCATGACGCATCTAAATAAGTGTTTGAATCGTTTGCACTGTTAACTAGCACCTTTTAAACTCACCCAGCTAAAGGAGATGTAGCAGCTTACTTTTGGGTTAGAAATTGTGCAAAACTTTTGCTATTTTCTCTTATGCAAGATAAACCTTAGTCCAAGCCTGTATGTAAAATTGTCATAGTATATTAATAGCCTGTCTGCTACACATGCTTTTTAGATTGGTTTAAAATAAAATAAAAGGTCTAGGTGTCCTCCCTGCCTGGAAATGCACTGTGCTGGCCAAATGCGCTGCATTGATTGCACAGCTCCCACTGAAGTTGCACAAATTAACTTGTACCAACAGACTTGCATTTGAGAGAGACTTCAGCAACAGTTCCAGAGTCTCTCAGCAGCAAGTGAAAAAGCCAAATCTTGCATCAGTCTCCTTTCCCAAGACACCTGTGACATACCAAAGCCCTTTATCACATTCTGCCATCTAGCAGAGTCAGCTGCTTTGGGAGGCAGATAAAGTTGCTAGGCAGTTACAGTGATAAGAACAGCTCCGTCTGCTGAAACTCTAGAAAGAAAGTTAATTGCTTGTTAATGATTTACAAGGTTTGACTAATTTGTCATTATTAAAGTAAATGGTTCTCAGCCAGCTGTAGAAGGTGTAAGGTATTCTTCTTCATTTACACTTAAGGGATGTACCATTCCTAAATGTCTTTTTCTACCCAAACCACTTTACAACATTCCCTGAGGGAGTAACAGCAACAGCCCGAGTAAAGCCACAGCAATATTTTTTTTTTTTTTTTTTTTTTTTTTTTACCCTTTTTTTAAATTTTACCATATAAGCTGATAAATTGCATCAGGATAATAGGAGGGCTTGGGAATTGGTTTACCAGTTTACAGTTTCAGCAGAACACTGGAGTTACTGTTCCCACACTGTCTAATTTCCATCCTCCCATAAGGACAATTAATTCTGCAGATTTCTGTGAAGACACTGGACTCCTCCCTCTCAGCATAGACTACATCTTTTCAATCTGACNTAACTGTTCCCACACTGTCTAATTTCCATCCTCTCAAAAGGACAATTCTGCAGATTTCTGTGAAGACACTGGACTCCTCCTCTCCCTCTCAGCATAGACTACTTCTTTTCAATCTGACGTTTACTCTCCAAATGTAAACACAATACTATGACAATTTTTCTACCTCTGTCAAATTTCACTGAAATTATGAGAATCAGAGAGCAAGAAGGTCATTGAGCATACACACACACAGGGACTAACACTGAAAACACAATCCTCATTTTCCATAAGAAATGAACTAAACACTCACCTAATAATTGTATTTTTTAAAACACATTGGTCAACTATGAAAGGATATTAAATACAAAAAGAGACATCAACTTCAGTAGAACATTACCTCATTTAACATACAGAGGACACGTTTAGTAATTCTGAAGGTTATCAAGCTGATATATCAGTAATGTTAATATTTATCAATAAGAAACACTCCCAGCAAGGACTATTAAATTATTTGGAAATATGTTCTGTTTCCTGAAGCTAGCCTGAGTTGGCTTGGTCCACGCTTGCTTTCCCCATAAAAGTAACTGCTTAGGGAAATATGGTATTTTGAATTTGAGTTCTCAAAAGTTTTCAGAAACCTCCACAGGTGCACAGAAGTTCAAGACCCACAGAAACACCAGTGTGGCACAAGGCTCAAAGCTGTGTCAAAATGTGTCACTAGGTCATGTTCCTCCAACATTTATCACTTAGCACCTCCAGTGCACACTCACAGTGAAGTCAAGCCCCTCTTCCTTCTTTCCCTTACAGTCTTAGAAATATTGGTATGAATCTTAAAGGCAAAAGATGCCCAAAGTGCTTTCACCTCACAGGAAGAGAGAAAAGTATTATTTTAAATAGATGTCTGTTATGTAGCACGGATCAGATTTTTTGAGTTCTTCCTCAAAAACAAAATTAAACATGCAACACTTCCATTTTTGTGCTATTTAGTCAACTTTATCTCAGCAGCTTGAAACTTGAAAGTAATGAAGTCTCCCTGTGACTCGAGTGAGTCCATGAACTCCTAAGACAGTGATTTTTAGGAGGGTCAGCACCTTGCAAAATGGAATTTAGTTAATGTCATTCATGACTGCAACGAAATGAAAGAGGAAATTACAAAAGGAAACACAGAAATTTTGACTGTGATGTTTTAAATCAAAATCTTAATTATTATGAAAAACTTCCTAGTAACTTGCAATGCTGAATACCTAATGTGCCACAGTTTCACTAATCATTTAAGTCAGTATGTATAAATCCAAACCCCTGGGGAGATAGATTTTGAAATGATCATTTCAGACAGTGTCTACCTCTAATGAATGCATTATTTGGGATATTTCCAACATGGTTAATAAGGTAATGTTCATAAAAGAGAAAAATGAATGGTATTTCTAGCCTACCTCATATGCTTGGACAAATTGTGATGAACACCGTGCATACAAATGACAAAGGATTAATCATACCAAAAAATTGAAATTCTCTTTTTATTCCAAAGGCAAAGAGAGTACATCAGTAAAACAAAGAATAGACACCACACCTGAATTTTCATAGGCAGTGAACTTCAAAATTGACTGATAGTCAAAGCAGTGATTTCAACATCCTTGTCTCCTTTTCTGAAAACTTTTCAGGACTTTTAAAGAGTAAGAACTGATTTTCCAATTATGACTTGGCTGAAAAACTCAATACAAAACTAATGTAATGCCTCTTTGAAGAACTGACCTATTTATTCCATATCTATTTCTTTAAGGCAGAGGTAGAACACAGTCTTGAAACAGGTTTGTTTGGTTTTTTTTTTCCAGAAATATGTGCATTATATTAAGCAATTTTTAATTTAGATAGATTGTCACTGTTGTTTCCTTATCCCAAGAAGTATTTTCCATTAAAACTCAAACAATCTCTTTACACTGTCTGGACACACCACACCTGACCGCCTTAAAGACCTGAAGTCCCCCAGGTATTCTACTGTGAATAATTCACATTATGAACAATTTTATTCTCAAAAGCAGTTGTACTAAATGCTGGTGTAGACCATATTCCATAAAAACCATCTTGTCCCAAAGGGCAGAAAAGAGGGATTGAGGTAGAAGATGCAGATATTGTTTCCCTTGCTGCAAAGCCACTCGGAACCAAACCAGCTGATACGCTTTGAAGAGATACAGTGACTACGCATCTATAACTCTAAACTGTGCTAAATCTGATTCCTCAGAGGGGAGGACAAAGTGGCACTGTGGTGAATTGTTCCTCTGTGATTATGTTAGAAGAACATGCACCCTCAACCTTTTATGATCCAGTGTTAGGCAATTAGCTACAAAATACGGTAAAACCGAAGGAAATAATACCAGCGATGCAAAAATGTGGATTAGAAAGCTCTGAAAGCAATTTTTTTTGAATGACACCTATTCAGCAGCTCTTAAAACAAGGCAGCAGTGCAGATTAAACATTAATTTTTGGGATTAAGTCCTAAATTATAATACTTGTGTGGAACGGACATCCCCCTCATCGTAAAAGTTAAATTTCTAAAGTAGAACGAGGAAGGATTTAGAAGGCATGAAAGCTGTAAGGGATTAATCATATTATAGTAGTGTTTCTCCTTATTTAAAATATAAAGCCCTTCGTCTCAGAGGACATTGAGGACACGAGAAATCCGTGAATGAATAACACATTGCGGTACAAGTACACTTCAGGGCTGTTGTCAAATTAAACCAGAACATACCTACTGACTTCTTCAGTGTGCAAAGCTGAAATGTAACAGAATTAGAATCTCTGTGCACTGAAAACCAGAAATTACAACCATTGAAATAAGAGGCTGAAGATTTCAAGGGATTAAGAATTTTTGAATATTTGAATTTAAAAATGTTCTATTATGTTGGACAAAGACCAACATCTCTCACAAGTGTAGCTCCCACTTTTTACAAACATGAAGAGCTGTAAGCAGTTAATTATTTCAAACTTGCAGAACTTTTTGGTATCATCACGTTTCTGAGTAGACATTGAATCCCCCTTAAATCTCTTATGATAGCAACTAAAGCTAATTGTAAAATAAAGTATGTTCTTCCTCTCTGACATGAGAAAACCTGTTACTGGTGGATTCCTTTACAAATGCCAGTCAGGTCTACTTTATGATATGTTCATTTGATTGTCTCCAATAATCTGGGACACCCTGTACTTTTGCTGACCTTTGATGACCCTGTCTCATTCTTCTGGTCTATACCACACATCTCCATTGATCTGTAGACAAAGCACTGTCAGATGGAATCAATACATCATTCCTTCAGCAACAAGACTGGCTTTTGCTCAGTTTACTTTCTTTTCTTTTTTTTTTAACGGATCAATAGTTCTAAACTGATGTATTGTAAACAGGGGTGTAATTAGTACCTGTCTGCAGGCCTGTTAACAAGCTGCTAAAATATTATGCAGACTTTTTTAGTTAAACTGAACAGTTCAAACTCTCTTCAGCTGTTTGTATGTGGCTATTTTAAAGAAATGCAGAGGACAATAGACTCCATAAAACCATGTCCCCAGTGGTTACACAGAAAGTTTTCACCCTGTACTGAGAATGCATAGACACAATGATTAAAACAAAACACATAATAAAATTAAATCATGAAAGCTGAATGTCACCAGCTAAAACTCACCCTTCCCTCTATTTAAGATAATTTTGAGTAACAATTTTATAATGAAATTTCATTATATTGCTAAGCCTATACAATACTCTTAAGTTTCTGACATCACAACTTCAGTTTTAAATCAGATATGATTGATGCCATCCAGCGCAAAATTTTAATTGCAATATACTAATTCTGACTTGGTAAAATTAAGATGGTCTACCACTACAGACATTTATAACAAAGCAGATTTGCTAAAATCTACAAGCATCACTACATCAGTGACACAGATGGTGCTGAGCAATATTTGTGTATTTTGAAAAAGAATGATAGAAAAGTAGCGAAACTTAAGTTTCCTTGCTGGACTATCACTTTTCCAGATCAAGTTCTTCATTGAAAAAGCAGAGACTCTGAAGAACCACCATTTTTTTGCAACAACTCTTGGTTATGAGCGTTGTGTTCAAAACCTTTAGGCCTGTTGATTGAAATTACTGTTACTGAACTTTTAATCGGGCAAAACCTGATGTCAAGGAGAAAGAAATGTTATGCATTATTCTCAGTTGCTTGTCTTCCATCCTGGCTTGTCCCTTTTTTTGTATTTCCCCCTCTACCTGGCCAAAGCTCCTATGCTTACCTAAGAACTTCCTTTAAACATCCTCTGAGAGCTCTCCTTTCCTTACCTCTGACTATGTTATTCCTCCCCACTGTTCTTTCGCAGGTTCCTTTACTAGGCCCATGGAATTGCTCTCTGTAAACCATTGGTTTGAGGAACCCAACTTGAAACACTTTACAGAGAGAGGCCAGGCTCAGCAGCACCACAGGAACAGACTCAAACATGCTCAGTCCCCAGACTGAGATTACTCTATACCACTGCTCACTACTGAAATTCTGAAGTAAACTTATATATTCTGTTTTAGTGTGAGTGCACACCTGATCCCAGAGATGTCTTAAATGTGTTGCCTGTCCTTTTCCACCACTCATCATTATGAACTCATCTCCTAGTATAACGTTAGTTCAGGTCCCAAGCCCATAGTGTTTACTGAAGTCTAGGAAAGGCTGCATAAGAGGCATAGGTAACGTAGTAAAATGCTAATCTGTAAATCCTGTAATTACATCAGACTTTCCACTCACACTGAAAGCATAACTCTTCAATAAGTGTTGAGGAAGGAAGAAAAACATAAGAAAAAACCATATTCACCTGAATAGAGAGGACAAAAGTCCTGTAAAAAGGAAAGAAAAAAAAATTGTGAGCAGAGAAGTGACTCCTCTTTTGAATTATTTTTCTTTAAATAAACATAAATTGAATGGAAAAGTGCAAAGATGTGAGAGTTATGCTTTCAGTGTGCATACTGAATTACTAGTTCAACGTCTTCCAAGTTCTCAATTCATACTGAATTTCCATCAGACTTGAGCACTAATTTTTCATTCAGGTTCAACCACACAAACTCCAAATGACCAGTATCTCACTTCACGAGTATTCCCACCGGCCTGGTGGGAGAGCAGCCGTGTCTCCGGGCCGCCCGCGCCGGGACAAGGATGCCGGATGCTGCGGAGGAAGTGACAGATGTCTGAAGGTGAGCAGGCAGCAGCGCAGGTCCCGCTGTGCCTGTGCTGCTGGGGATGGCATCTGCTGCTCTCCCGCAGATGGCCAGGGCCAGCAGCCCTGGGAGCAGCAGGGCCGTGGATCGCCGGCCCTTGGCGGGGCCTCGCGGCCGCGGCCGTGCCCACACCTGGAGATTGGCAGGATCAGCTCCAAAACCAGGAGCAGTGGTGGCCCTGGGAGGCAGGTGTCAGCCCAAGGAGACAGGACGTGGCTCTTACCCCCTCAGCTATGCTGAATTTGAAATTTAAAGTGATTTGTTTGAACGCACCTATTCTCCTTTATCAGGAAGGGTTTTTTCTCCCGATGCTCCCAAAGCTCTCACCCCAGGGCTGGGAGAGTGCCCAGGCTCCAGTAGCACAGGAGCTGCAGGATTTTGGCTTGGGGCTGCTCATCTCTCTGAGATTTTGTGGGACACAAGGGCGTGCAGGCTCACTGCCATTTCAGAGGATCTTGGCTGTGCAAGCTCCAGGGGGGATAAAGCAAGAGGATACTTAGGGAAAGGAAGAAAAAGGTCAGCAGAATGAGTGAAAGTGCTCTTTGATTGAGTACACTGTTCTAGAAAACAATTGAAAATTTTGAGTATCCTGCCAAGCCTTCTCCACTCTGGAACCTTATAAATTTGAGGTGACGTTTTTTTGTTTCAATGCACAGGTCTAAACATTATTAATTAAAAAAATCTCTTCTACAATGTGATTAAAATATATGGAGTTTTCAAATTATTTTTTTGTTTTTCACAGCATTAGCAAAAATGACACATTTCTCAGTTACTCTTCCTCTTGTTTTGGTTATGGGCAATCTATCACTCCAACAATAGATCAAATAAAGACAATCTGCTTTTTTCATTCAGTGTTATGCTTTGAAAGTTCCGTGCATCCGTGGAAATGACACCATTGGTTATATCTCTAATCTTTTTATCATGGGAAGGAAAAAAAAAACAAACCAAACCTAAATGAGATAAGACCCTGTACACCAAAAAAACCATGAATTGATTTTTTTGGTTTTTGTATCTCTGACCAGAAGCACTCATCTCTGCACAATATTCTGAGATGTATTTTCCTTTAGTTCTAATTATTTTCTGTCAGAAATTGTAAAAGATAATTTAATGGTTTGACTTTTACTTCGATTTAGATTTGGAAATAACAGACATGCAGTAAGATTCTGAAACATGCCACATGTGAAATGCTCTTGGTTTCATTTAATCCTGCAGGGAAACTACTTTTCACACTGCAAGAGAACTTGAAAGATGTTGAACTAGATGCCCGTGAAAGTCAAGCTTCTGTCTTTCTTTCTTGTGAAAATGACAAGGAATGTAGCAGAACACCCCCACAATGTGGGGGTGAAGTCCTTGGTTCAAAGAAAGGCAAGGCAGCACAGTACAGTAACTCTTCCATTTCATTCTAAATACAAAAGCTACGACTCTGTGAAGGTAAGAAGGTTTATTTCCTGTATAACCCCATCTTTTTTCATCCTTTCTCGGGGTCTAACCAACATTCAGTCTCACTTGTCAACAAAAGGAAAATCTGCACTGCATGTGCTACTTTACACACTACATAGCACAACTCTCCTGTGAAGCATTAACTCTAATCCAGTCAAATGCATCATGTACTTCTAGCAAAACACAAATTCAAGGCCTCACCACTGCCTGCTGTTCTGTGATACTTTTTGCATCCTCCTCTACCTTTATCTGTCACCCTGCTTTCTTGGGAGGGGCCACACCATGAAGCAAGAACCTCCAGGAGGAATATAGTCTGAGACAAGGGCAGATCCACACAGCCCTCTCTTCCTCCCAGCAGTGTGGGGGGGCAAGTGGGTAATTAACCTGTTCTTCCTACTCTTCCTCCTTGCTCTGCATTCCCTCTACATTTCTTCCCTGGTATTTAATACCACTAAGTCCAGAATGGTCAGGTACAAAGCTGCCCAAATAACCACAAGGTGGTTTTGGCCAACCACAGGCAATGAAATAGCACAGCACAATAATCTAATTTGCCTTATGGAGCATTTGAGGCAGACTGTGCAATCTTCCCTGTCCTCAGCAGGAATGAGCCATTGAGCTTGGTTTAATAAAGGACATGAGTAACAGAACTCATGTATGCATGCAACTCTGTCTTCACCACTCCTCCTTTTACTATGTTTATGTCTCCTGGAGTGACCTCTAATATTGTCAAATTGGAAAAAAAAAATCAAGCTTCTGTCCATTAAAAGCAAATGCAAAATTAAATTTTAAAAATTCACAAGAAAAAGCCAATGCATATTTTCTCCTNTCTTCCCTGTCCTCTGCAGGAATGAGCATATAGCCATTGAGCTTGCTTTAATAAAGGACATGAGTAACAGAACTCATGTATGCATGCAACTCTGTCTTCACCACTCCTCCTTTTACTATGTTTATGTCTCCTGGAGTGACCTCTAATATTGTCAAATTGGAAAAAAAAAATCAAGCTTCTGTCCATTAAAAGCAAATGCAAAATTAAATTTTAAAAATTCACAAGAAAAAGCCAATGCATATTTTCTCCTTAAACCTTACAGACTAAATCATCCTCCTTCATGTGTTAGTCTCTCTTATATTAGTCTGTATAGATCTTCCAGTATTATGAGACTAGTCCACAAAACCCTGCATAATAATCAGGCACAAAACCCAAAAATAATAGTTTTAGCAACTTGTATTGTTTTTATCATTCTATAAACTATCTAACGGAGCAAAAGGTGGCTGCCCAAATTGTAAACACTGATCACCAAGAAACTGCTAAAATCTGCAACTCATGGTTCAGGTTTGTTAAACAGAGAAATCAAATTATTTTCTGCCTATTAAAATGATGAATTTGGTACAATAGAAATGTATTGGGGAAAAAGGATTTCATGTTCTGTGTTCAAACTAAAAACTTAAACAGATATAAACTGGCTGGTTGATTCAGGTGAAGTGAGTCAACACAACACCAGATGCAGAGACCGAGTGTGACAGTTGGGGAGCAAATGTTTTATGGATCCAAAACCCTGCTGTGCTTTTTTGTCTATTCTTCTTTCTGTCAGGACTCACCATCCAGCTTTTATCTGCAGGAAATGTCCACGGTTTCAGCCTTGGGTAGCTGCTTTCCCTCACGTGCAGCCAACCGTCAACAAGCAACATTTCCTCCTGCTGGGAAGATGCTGCATGCAACATATTTCATGACTGCCAGCAATGGGGGTTCATTAATCAGCCTTTAGGAGGTGCTGAAATAGGCACGGACAGACACAAAATGAAAAGAATAGCAGGAAAACTGAAAATTTAGAGTAATGCAAGGTCTTCTCCCCAGAAAATAATTTCAGTAGGTTTGGTTGTCATGCATTAGTTAAAGCTCAAATAACCTCAGTGTTATTTCCAGGGTTAGACTTCAAATGAAACTTTTCGCAACTCTGCTCAGGACTCAGGCTTCCAAAAAAATTTTTCCCCCTTAAAATGGTGCTTGGAACAAACTAACCGGAGGCAACACCAAAGAGACACTCCAAAATTATTATTAAAAATAAATCATCACAAATGGCTACCAAAATAATTCCTACCTAGTTACTAAAAAGAACATAACTCCAGGTATTGCTGAACTGAAACCTTTCTGTGGTAGGGCTTGAAACACTGACCTGTTTTATTGTCTGTCCATGATGACAGTGACTGCCCAGGATAGGCAGGATGTGAACAGGCTCTGTTACCTTCAAATACATGTGTTAGCAGTACAGCTTAATCATTCACCCCCTGAACATTCATACATTCATTCCCTTTTCTCTCCAATTTGTGATTCTGGTGTATTCAAAGTCATATATGACAATTATTTTTTAAAACATCACTGATGCATCCAGTCCACCAAGTAAATACTCCCATCCTCACTGAACAATTAAAAAGCATGTATAAATTTAATAAAACTACACTTTCTTTTGCCTACCATTTTTAAGGTTAAGTAGCACAAGATTAATTTCACATATTAACAGAAATTATGAGTAAGAGCAAAGCCAGAACCTTAATTAGAGAGAATATAAACATAAGATTCTCATATCTGCTATAACTCAGCATAGCTTAATTACACTCCTTTTTTATATTTTCATCAGACATTAATAAAATCCCTGCCATAAGAGGGATACATATACGGCTCTGAAAATTAAAGCATCTTCAGACAAGACTGTGAGAGATACTGAAAAAGAAACAAGAGGTTGCTTTGGGAATTACTGCTGTTTCATTTATTTCCCCAGCAGACATGAAAGAAATGCTCTACCTGGCTGTGTGAGGGCAGGAAGGCTCTGCAGAGGGAATCTGGATCCATGGGCTGGGGTCAGTGGGCTGAGGTTCAACAAGGCCAAGTCCTGCCCTTGGGTCACAACAACCCAACAGAGCTCTGGAGGCTGGGGAAGTGGCTGGAAACCTGCCCAGCTGGGAAGGACGTGGGGATGCTGGTTGACAGCAGTGACCAAAAAACCAGTGGCACCCGGCCTGGATCAGCAACAATGTGGCAGCAGGACCAGGGCAGTTATTTCCCCCCCTGTATTTGTCACTGCTGAGGGCACACCTCAAATCCTGTGTTCAGTTCTGGGCCCCTCACTGCAAGAAAGACCCTGGGGAGGGAGCAAGTCCAGAGAAGGGAACAGAGCTGGGGAAGGATCTGGAGCACAAGTGTGGTAAGGAGCAGCTGAGGCAGATGAGGGTGTGGGTTTGGCAGGGCTGGGTTAATGGTTGGACTCAATCTTAAAGGTCTTTTCCAATCTAAAGGATTTTATGACCCAATGATCCAGGAAAAGAATTTCACTGTCCATCTACATCCAAACTGGTATGGGCATTTTGTCAGGAGCACTGTGAGCCATATTAATATCTTTGAGATCCTCCAATATTTGGTAAGCATAGAATATTACTAATATATTTTATCTTTCTGTGCATAACAAGAGGATGTGGATAGACTGTGAATGAAGAACTATGGATGTTAATTTTTTTCTACCCGATCACCTGCTAATTGGTCTATGTATGAGCATTTCAGGATTCCTATTAATAAAGTAGAAAAAAAGACACTAACTTCTTTAAAATTGTTTGAAGGGTCACTGTTTGGGAATTTATATATATATATATTCTCTGACAGCATTTTCATAGTACAATTGGAAGGTACATCTTGTTAAAGAAATGCGCAGACTTTGATAACAATTTCATCTGCATAGCAACCAGCTGTACTTCTATTCTGAAAATTTGATGTTGTTAATTTTTTTAAAGACAGGTAAAAATACTCTCAAACAGTGTCCCTAACGTACAAGGCAGCGGGCTGGCTTGAAAGAGACCATATTTTTTCTGTATAACAATTGTTAATAATGAATAATCCTCTCCTTTGCTTCCTGCAGCTCATCTTTCTGGGGGGTTTGTTTTGCTGAAGGCTGGTGGTGAGAAAGAGGTGGAGCACTCACGGTGAGGAATAATAAAGGCAACACGCAGCAAATTTCTGACTAATTAAGTGATATCTCCACAGGAGCACTGGCTACACAAGAGGAATACTTGAACAGAAGAGTAAACAAGATACATTTTCCTTCAAACTCTCAACAAAAATTCCTCTTTACTACCACTTAGTTGCCAGACATAATTCCACCTACTGATGTTCCACATGAGACAGTTATTTCTGAGACTAAATAAAGGGTGATTGAAACTGGCCACAGAAAGCAGAAAGAAAAGCTGGTTTGGCTGCAAAAAGGAGACCTGTTTTCTGCTCATGAAAAACTATTCAGAAGGTTAACATCTACAAGTCTCAGATAACATGACACTTTCAAGAATCACAAGTAAGCCTGACCTGGATGCCCTAACTAATTCAGGAAATGAAAGCCTTGCTCCCTGTTTCTTCTTATTTGTTCTATGGCACCTCCTGGGATCCTCACAGAATTGGTGTCTACATCAGGGTTCAGAAAAAGTTTGTGCACCCTTGTGGTCCAACAAGAAGCCAGATCCTACATGCTGAAGGCTTCATTTTGTAACAACCTTGATGCTGAATTGGATTTAAGCAGAAAACCTGAAAGTGGAAGACTACCTGAGTAATCTGTTTTCTTCTTACCTTATTTTGATATTAAAAATAAATGTTACCACAAAGAGTACAGCCAAGTTTGAGAATGACTCTACTCATAGAAAAAGCTGTGATTCACTTGATGTATCCATCTCTAACAGTTGTTCTCAGAGCAATTAATTCCTGTATTACTCCATGCATATTCAATGATGACGACAAAAAAGGATGTGAATTTAGATGCTGTCTTTTATTCTAGAAGGAGGCAAGAACTTCTAATTTAAATATGTATGCACACAATGAGGCCAGTGCAGGACTTCCCACAGAAACAGATGCCTTTTGTTGCTATTTGTCACGGTAGCACCCATTCACAATTTTACTCGGGCTTCCATAAAGCCTTTTTGTACTTGATATCTCAATTTTTAATATTTAAGTACTCCACTGCCCTGCATGGATATCAGAGACCTTAGACATTATACAAAATAGGAAACAGTATTACAGCTCTGTGCTAGCAAGCTAAGAAGTTGGCACTTTTATACACACACAGTGTAAAGTACATTTACCTTGGACTTCAGATTTTTTGGGAATGAATAGCTAAATCAAACAGACATAGCCTAGCCTGTACAAAAAAAAAAAAAAAAAATCACGTCCACTGTTCTTTGTGTAGCTAGCAACCATATCATTAGCACAACCCCCAGTTTACTAGCATTATGTATACAGAAAAAATAAACATTAAAATCACCTGCCCAACAACTACTGTGGCATTATCTGCAAATAAAAATAATGGCTATCACTAACAGATTAAACAAAATAAATTAATACCATCACACTTATATCAATAACTCCCTTAAAAACAAATCTCACTG
Source organism: Polioptila caerulea (assembly GCA_013397295.1). Taxonomy (NCBI): domain Eukaryota; kingdom Metazoa; phylum Chordata; class Aves; order Passeriformes; family Certhiidae; genus Polioptila; species Polioptila caerulea. The sequence continues at coordinate 411,308 of VYXF01011919.1, forward strand.
TAAGTGTACAGACTCAAAGCTGGTATTTTCACATAAGGATAACACAGGCACAGGATGGAACCTCCAGCAACTCTCAGTGAAATACCACAAAAATAAGTTCAGGTTACCAGGAGGAACTGCTGAATGCTGAAGTTGAGTCTCTTCCTTTTTTGCTTCCACTTCGCTTGACATAATGAGTCTGAATTATGATTTATTCTTGTAACACTTTCCCATACCCCACTAATGAAACACATCCCAAGCCTCATATATGTAATATTAACAAAACACTAAAACATTTGGAGCTGTAAAGTGGGAAGCAGTCTGGATCAATGCAAGAGCATGAACATTTTCAGATGCCACTTGAAAGTATTAACAACTCACAATCATTTGATGACGATACGTCGATTCCTTCTCCGTCGAAAATTACTGGCCATAAATCAGGCAAACATTTACAGGAATCTGCAAATGAAACAGCTAAATCCATGATGACAGAGAGCCTCATAAAAGCAGCCCATTTATTCCCTCTGTGCACTCATCCCCACCAGAGGGATCAATAGCAAACCTCATACAATATACTTCTAAATGTCATGCTGCAAATCCTCTTTGCATTTATGCAGACAGAAAAGACCCTCCTCCAGTTTTAGAAGCTGAATTCAAGTAAAAAGCATATTAAATGTATAAACCCCAGTAAATCTAAGGGAGAACCTTTTATTCTTAGGCCTGTGATTTTAACACCTATTCTTAAAAACCATAAGGATTATAACACTCAGAAAGATAAAGATTGCAACTAGAGAAAAACAAACAAAAAAAGGACGTTGAGGAATTTAGGAAATGTATCTATCCACTGTCTGGAAATTAAAAAAGCCCAGCAGGCAGGGAAGTGATATACAATTGAACACTGACAGTCTCAGTTTCCCTGGCTTCTGAAAACTGAGGCAGGCAGTATTAAGAACAAAACAAACAAGTTGTAAATACAGAGTCTAAGAGGGGCAGCTCTTTGGCTCATTAAAATGCTGTACCAGACACTTGAAACTTCATGGCAGAGTTGAGCAAAATACTATTCCTGGAAAAGCAGGGATGAGTGACCAAAGTGTAATCATCAACACCTATGTCAGTTTTACAATTAACAAAACACATGTCAACTGAGACCAAAAAATCCTACCCTAAATTCTGAATGTCACATTTTGACTACCTCTTCCTATTCTGTTTTAATTAATTTTTTTATTTGGGAGCTGCATGGAACCAAGCCTATTGAACATGACTCCAGAAGAGGTCTAAATTCCTCCCTGGCATAAGATACCAGTCAGAAGCACTGGATCAGGTTCAGGAAGTACAAAAGGAACCAGGATCATTGGTTGACAATGTATCCATATTAATTTGCAGCTAATTAGAAAAAACTGAGTCATTTTATTTGATACATGACTCAAGATCATACAGCAAAGCTAAAAATTTAAAAGCCTAATAAAATGCCTCCTGGGATGAATACTTACTTTATTATTGGTTAAAATAAATCTGTTGTATTTCCTATTAAAAAGGTGAGCCTTTCTGTGTAGTTATATACATCTAATGAGCAGTTAAACCCATTCCTTCAAAAATAAAATAGTCTCAAGCATCTGAAATATTCGTGGCCTTTTTACTGCTTCATGAAGGCCAGGCTGTTTCTGAGGAAAACCATGTTTTTTTTCTGAGGCAAACGAAGCCATGTTCTGAGGCAGCTCTCCCAGGTACCACCATACATCTTCTAATTTATATCACACTGGCATGTCTGTGCACGAACTCATCTTCCATGAGCCTGCATCCCTCTTCTGTGTTGACAAATGTAACGCATTAAAAGAAAAAAGAGAAGCTTCACACAAGCAGTTGGAAACAAGTGTAGAGTACAAATTTAATCCCCCTAATCCCTTGTCAATTACAAGGCATGTCCTAGAGTAAAGTTGTATCAACAGTGCAGTTTCCAAACCCATAGAAAAATAAATGAAGCCATCCTTTCCCTTTTTCCACTTGGACCGTATTCACTCCCTTAAAGGATTAGGAACACTGTCTGCAATAAACATGGGCATCAATTTTTAAAATCTGCTCTGAAAATGGCAACATTTCACAAGCTGTGAAAATGCTTTGGTTTAGGGCATGGCCTGAGAGGCAATAGGCCAGCAGGATAGCACTGGGATTAGCCCTAATTACCTCATGTTTCACCTTAATTAACTACTGATACAGAAGGTAAACTCTGCAGGATCTGTGGCGAGACCTTAGGCCAGTAGGCAAGATATCTAAGCCGTCATTGTTTACACATGATAATCTCTCTTTTGAATTTGCTTTAATTGCTCAAAAAGATTAGCAGAAGGATATGCATTATGTATTGATTAGCAATGCTAACTAGATACTGTATAGTTTTTGTGTGTGCTCCACAAACGCAGCCTAGCAGTTTTTGAGGTACATTCTTTATCAGCCGACTGTCAAAGCATCAACATTTAACTTTGGTTATGACAACATCAATCATGAAGCAGAAGGAGAAGAAGAAAAGCCCCAGTCTTTGGTAACATGAATGGAGGGAGAAAAATACGAAAAAAAAGGATTCTTGCTCAGTTCTAGAGATACCATTGTGCTCCTCCATTGTGAGAGATAATCCCCTCCCACTTGCATCCCTGCTCAGAGCACGGGCAGATTGGGAGCAGAGGGGGAGCAGCAATAAAGCAGACAGAATATAATATCTATTTTAAAAATAGATCACAAGGTTGCCTTGCTTCTTGACCCATTCACTCTTCATTATTCAGACTCTGCTTTCTTTTTTTGTTTTACTAGTTCTCATTTGCTCTTGGCAAGCCTTGAAAATTACTGGGCAGTTGGATTTTGTACAAATATAAGCCCAAAGTGATTACAGAATCTGCATAGAATTTAACACTCAAATCAAGGAAGAAAGTTCTCTGCCATGTCCTACTGCTCTGTCTGCTGGCAGAAAAACCAATTAAAAATACGCCTTTTCAGTTGTTCTGTGCTTTATTAATGAAAGCAAAACAAAATAGGAGTTTCCAAAGCTCCTCTGACCTGAAGCTCTTTGAAAAATTTGGAATATGTTTCCTCAGGAAGGTAACCTTGATTTAATGTAAGACATAAACTGATCAAAACAAAACTTGGCAACATATTATCATGGACCATAAAGGAATAGAAAATATTTATGTTGAAACTCTGGAATTTTAAATCAAATGCATCCACTGAGGCCTTAATTCATCTTTGAAGTTCAAGACTTGAGATCTTATCTCTATTGCAAGTGTCACTTAAAATTACAAAATAAAGTTTTTAATGCATTAATTTTATGTAACCTTAAGGACAGAAGGGCACTTAAAAAAAAAAAAAATCAAGTTTCTGTGGAACTACTTTTGTCATGGCCGTTTTTCTACACAGCATTTTACAATATCTGCATCCTTAACTAATATCCAAGGTTGTCCTAGCTTCTTAAGAGACATCCCAGAGAGTTTTCCTAATTCCTTAAAGCACTTTTTAATTTGCTGCTTCATTTAAGGCTTGCAGTGGCAAGGAAATGCACACTGTTAGTTTGAAAATGCTCACAGACCACTTGCTACTCATCGGAGGTGGCTGAAGAACTGAGAACTTTCCCTGGGATCTCACTTTCTCTGCACGGATGAAAAGCTGCCACTGAGGTCAGGGCAGGGTAATTTCACTGGTGACTTGTGCCTATTCCAGATCACTGCTTCATTTCACTTGAGGTGTCATCTCATGCTCTGAGCAAAAATTTGTAGCTGCCTACTTGACCGATAAGGTTTTGGAAAACTTTCAAATAAAAGAAAATTGATATATAATGGAAGTTTGTCAAAAGCTGTTTGACAAACCCCTTCACTTATGCAGAAGGCTAATATTGAAATAAAGGCTGCAAACCATTGCTTTTACTGGTTGGTTTTTAAAATATGTTTAGGTTGTAATTGCTCTGAGGGACTTTCCAGACTTCAGGAACATATTTTTTTTGGTGGTCAGGTGGAAGGCAAAATAAGTTGAATCTGTTCATACAGGGTGTCTTACCATAATTGATTTTATAACCAAACCACAAGTAAGAGTCTTAAAAAAACTAATATTGTGAGACATGCAGTGAATGGAAATAAAGTCCTTGCCTTTCTATTGTAAATTAACACAGTGGAAGGTTTTACTTTTCCCAAATGAAAACCACAAGATATTTTCAATCTGTATGTTAAAAGCACCATACATGTCTCTCTAAAATACTGCATTTTCCCTCTGTGCTTTGGTTTGTTTTCTCAGGTGTCAAAAAATGTAACAGTTTTTCAGATTCTGTAAATCTGAATGCAAGTATCCTACTTCGGATAAAGGACAGAAGGGCTATAGCTTATGCATATATATTTATGCACAGCCTAATCAGGCCTTTATGATGGTCTGCTCTCTGAATATTTATTATTTGACTAATTACTGAGCTTAATTATAATCTACTTTTCACACATTAAAAACCTGTTTGAAAATGCTGAAGCAAAGTTTCATCAGCAAGCAGGGAAAACTAAGTACCTTTTCAAATAAAGCAACATTTTTTTGTATTTGTTTTTTTTTTTTTTTTGGTAATAGATCTTGACAGTAAATTGGTTACTTACATACCTATAAGGTGAAACCTGGCCTCCACTGGATTTAGAGACACCAGGCTTTCTTCCAGCGACCTATATAGCTGGGTTATTTATCTTAGAGAGTATTTGGCCTGCAGTTATCTGATATCAAGCTGTGATCTCATCAGCTCTCACACACTCAGCAGGGAGGGGCTAAGAAAATACTTCAATGTGAAATCTCTCAAAGCACCCTGAGGGCACTGCAGCTATGGAGGGAGGTGTTTTCGCTGCTGAATGTTTTCCTTTGGCAGGAAGACCGACCCGGTGCCACACAATGATGCCCATATGCCACCGGAGGGTCATTTGTACAAATGAAAGACAGACTAATGATCTCACTATGTGGATTTGGAGAAATAAAGTAGTTCCTAAATTGAACACACCAGCATTTTTTTGTGTTCTTGCAAAGAATTGAGGCAACTGCTTTGGCAGAAACCTCTTTGCAGTTCTAATCTCTTCTAAGGCAAGCAGAGCTGTGCAATTTGTGGGCCAACTACTATTTGCAAAATGTGGTATTTGTAAGAAAATAAAATGCTAGATAATTCAGCATATGCATAAACCAACACAAGAGCGCATCTTAAATTTCAATTGTATTTTTGGACAGACCAAGGAATTTATTTATCATTATTTTCCTTCTCTCGCCCCATGCGCTGCTTTACTTTTTGAGAGAAAATACTTTAACATAGGGTAAGGAAAAGAAAAGCAATCAAACAAGCTCTCAACTATTTAAATCTCTGTTTTACTAAAAACCGTCTGGTTGACTGTTTTACAAAAAGCTGACTGACAAGCTGCCTGCCTGGGTTTCTCAGTCACCTGGAAACAAGTGAAACATTTGTAAAATATCTACCAGTTCTCAACGGAACATTTTTAATGAATCCAAGATCTTCACATAGCACAATGACATTTGGAAAGGATCAGCTCGGTGTTAAAAAACAAAATAAGGAAATTCACCGAGGGAAAAAGAAATGGTTTTCATTAGCCAAAGGATAGAAATTCACCTTTAAGTATGAAACTTGGAATAACTTTGACACAACCAGCTAGATTGTGTCCCTGTACAGTCAGTGACATGGTATGTACAGGGTATGCACATTAATAGATCCAGAGAAATTAAGACCTGACTTTTATCAGGACACACGTGAAGAAATGGTCAGAACCAAAATACCAAATTGCACTAGCAAATTGAATCAAGCCATTAAAAATCTGAATGCCTTTTATAAGCCTCTAGTGAATTCAAATGAAGGTTTTAGGGTCTCTTGTACTCTCACTGAAGTCAGTGGCAGAACTCTACATGGCACTTTTATATATTCTAGCTTTTGGTATTCTGGTCTCACTTTGATAGGTGGCATTTTGTTATTTAATGACAGAAAATTAAGAGAAAACAAATAAACAAAAGTGAGTTGAAAGAACAGTAGGACAGAGGTATCCCTCCAGGTGCTCTATTTTTTTCTTTTCCTAAAATGAGCTATTTTTGTATGAATAACGTTTTCTAAAAGACCTGAATAAAAGTAACATTGGCAAGATGGGGCAGATACTTTGTATTTTGTTAACTTGCCCTCAATCTTAACAAATGTTCTTTCTTTGCCAGTATCTTGGCTTGTAAGGAAAGCATAATCTGTATCTCTGTTCGAAACACAAATTACTTCTCCATGCATAATTAGGCTTGTTCCTCCACCAGATTATGTTTAAACGACACACCATTGGAAATACATTTTCTCCGTGCCAGTGAGTGGTCCAAGGCATCCAAGTATGGATTTTTCATCACCTCATTGGCCACAGGGCTCTTCTCTCCTATGGCAAGAGCTAGAGAAAAAGTTTAAATAGGTCCAAGGAAATATTTAGGTGGTGGGAGAATACTAAGTATAGAGGCATATAACTAGACAGAATTACTTCAGCCAGTTCTTCCTCCTTTACATTAAATTAGGTTTAGGAAAGTCAGATCTGGTATTTCCTTTTCTGTGGATAGCAGATGTAAGTATGTGTCATTTGCACGAACAGCTTCATGTCTGTTGGAATTTTGTTTTCCTGGCTGTTAACTGATGCGAAACCTGCACTGCTGACATTACAAACAATTTGAAATGTGTATGCAATAATGGATTTTTGGAGAATGGACAAGATCTGCAGCAGGCAAAATCTAGCCAATACTATGGAGATGTATGGTTTCAAATTGGTTTCTGGAGTAAAAATGCCCTAACATTACTGACTGGGTAATACTACTACCACTATATAGACATTTATAAATATTAATGGATCAAGCAAGAGAAATGGAAATTGAAGTCTTGCTGATCAATTTTAAACTGTCCAACTTTACAACAAGTAAACCCACACACTGTGGAGACCTAAACAAGATTTCTTTTATGTCAATAAACAAAAGGGCTTGCTTACTGATCACTCTAACTTGGTGACTATGTTAAGAATTAATACAACCACTTTGCTGCTGCTTCTATGCTAGAAATACTTTGTAAAAATCTTACCTTTCTAGTACCTGAATTATTACATAAGCAATTTTAAATGCCTCTCCATTAACAACTTATTCAGCAATAAGAGACTTGCATTTTTTCTAAATTCTTTTAACAGCAAATTCAAAGGAAAAGCACAGAAACCCGAAATTTTTGGGGTCCTTTAGGATAGAAGAAATAATACAGTGAGCGTTTCCTAGAAATACAAGGAAAAAAAAAATCAATTTTAATAGTGAATAATATACTGCAGGGGATATAATTTAAAATAAGTAGGCATAAGGGTGAAAAATCACCTAAACCACATTAATACACAAAAAGTTAGATATACGTTTGAAGAAACATCAATAGAAAGTCTAGAACAGTTTGTCTTACACCAAGATGTGTCAAGAGGCAAATCCAGATGGTTATAAATTCTCTTCGTACTCTTGTGCTAGGACACCACTAACAAACCTACATTATTTTCTTAACTATTCCTGGGGAAAACCCATACTGTTAAACATGATAACCTTGATAAATAAGACACCCAATATTATCTGGGATCTGTAAAATAATTATAAAACGATTTTAAAATTCCTGATTTAGAAGCTGCAAATACAAATAAAGCTCTAAATATATGTGTAAAAGAAAAGCTCAACTGTTCATTATAAAGCATGTTCAAGCAGTAATTACATTTAATATAATATAACTAAGGGTAACAGGGGATAGAAAAAGAAGGAAAGAAAAAAAGCCTTAAGAGGAAGAAAAAAGACCGATCAAAATTCATGACAGGATGATACATTAGACCAGTCTCTCAAGGGATGTAGTAGAAACTCAGGCTCTGAAACTTTTAAGAGCAGAATGGACAAATCACCAGAAAATATACAATAGGGAACAATCTTTCACAGGTAATGAGATGGGGAGCAAACCAACAGAGGTTTTGCAGTTCTGCCCTGGCTTCCTAGGCATTGATTCCATACCACTTAGACTTGTCCCCAGAAACTGATCTAAATCATTGCTTAGTTAGGAAAGCTGGAGAGGGGGTGGGGACAGATATCAAAAGATTACAGTTGCATGGCAGTGCTTATCTACACAAAGATTAGCTGCGTTTTGCATCCGCGGCAAGATTTTACTTGCACATCTCTCCACAGAGACAACATTTTTATCTTTGGTCAATAATGCCTTTCTAGAGATCAATAGAGGTCAGATGCCCACGTGTTCATGAGAGCTGTCAGTTTCTGACGCGAGCACTCCTGAGTGATTGCTGACTCACGTGAGAGGGACCGGGCGGACTCAGCTGCCAAAAAGTCACCCAGGGTCTCCTAATGCAGCATCCCATAGACAAAGCAAGGCTTAAAGGACACAGCCAAGGCTGAGAAGAGTTTAGATTAAAAACACGGTGAACTGACAGAAAACAAGCCCACGTTCTTTTTTGGCGGCTCTGATATGGACAGTCCTGTAACGCTGTAGTTGGTGGCAAGACAAAGACTTCACGCTACATAGAAATGTAACTCCAGAGTCCAGAATTGCCTCAAGAGAGTATTGGCAGACTTTGCCAGTAATTAGCCACGAAACACACGTGAATGGAACAAATTTGAAGCCCAGAAAACAGAGAACAGATGTTCAAAAACGGCAGCAGGAAACTCGCTGTAGTTGAAAATGTTGCCTTCATCTGCTCTTTGCAAAGGAACTCCAAGTTGCCTTCGGTGATAGAATCTAATCAAAGCAAATTTCGACGTCTCTCAGCTCAAATACTCTGTGCTGCAGTACAGTCTTTTCAAAATTGCTCTTCAAGTTCATTCAGAAGCTTATCATGAACAAGGCTGTGGACAAAAACTCCTAAAAACTATTCAGTTCTTATTGCATCTACAGGTGAACTGCATTATCATCTCATTTGCTTTTGGGATGGATGCCAGGATAATTATAAAATAATTTAACTCCAGGATCATTTATAGAATGTTTCCATAGAAATTTTCACTTGAGAGCTAGGCAACTCCTTTGTCTGAATAGTTAAACACTGTATTTCCTCTTCCAAAATGTCTAATAAAATGAGCCTCATAAAATATACAAATAAAATATACAAAAAATTAGCTATTGCTATGTATTTCAACTCAGAAATTACCAAGTTCAAATTTGTGTATCCCTGAACAATCGATGCAATTAACATCAATGTTATGAAAAAAAAACAAACAAAAAAAAATCACATTAAAAATATGGACTCTCTTTCAAACTGTATACAAATAACACTGAGATATGATTTCTCCCATTTACAATTTCCAGGCTACATTTAGGTGAATATGATTAACACATAAACCTGTTTCTTGTTTTCATCCCTTTAAAGTCTCATGGTTGAGAGCTGCCATCATTATGTTGAACTAATTACTAATCACTCATAGAATAGAAAAGAAAATCCTCATCATTTAGCTCCCATAGCATTGCAACATGGCTTTGACCAGAAAAGCACCCCCATTTCCCTGGTTTGCCTCACAACATGAAATGAAGTTGGCAAGATGAAGACAAATGGCACAATTGCCTACTGCTGATTGGCTAAAGTATTTTGTATATGTTGGAAAATTCAGGACATCCATCCTAATAGGCAGTGGACAGAACACTTCAGCAACTGTGACTGTGCAGGACAGCAATCTATCCCTCCTGGGGTCAAAGGCTGAGGTCAACAGGACAGGATGGCCACGTTAATACCTGACATATGGGCTGTCTTCTATGCACTCTGTCTGTGTGACACATGGCATGTGGTGAACTCTGAGATAGATATCAAAATCTGGAGCTCAACATGCTGAGTGAGTTGAACAAGAGAGCAAAGAGTTACTTAGAGCATAATTAAGTGCCTGTGTGGTAAAATAATTGATGTGAACACGATAATAGAAAGAGAATTAGTAATGCCAGAATCAAGGTTGGATACCAATATAAATAGAGGGTGGACAACTGACAAAAGAAGAAAAAAACCCCCAACAATTATTTTCCCTTCTTAGGAATTTATAAAGCTTACCTTTAATAAAAAGTACATTAAAATCAGGCTACAGACAGACCTGAATAATTTTGGTATCCTTTGGAATTTCTAAATGATACTACCATTAAACTCCTTTCAGTCACTCTACAATTAAAAAAAAATATATATATATATGTATATATTTATATATAAATCTGAAAAGACTAATTCACACTTGTTGTCTCTAAGCTCTGCAGTTAGGTACAGCTGACAAGGTACTGTGGTGTCCAAAATATGGAAGGTTAAGTTGAATCATTTTAGAAGCCATTCACATGGGAACTTATCTTCGCAGCAATGAGGAAATAAATGTAACTACCTACAAACATACAGACCTGAAAAACAAATACACATACTGGAACAAAATGTGTTCTGTCAGTTTATGAGAAAGATTCCTTATACTAATCCAATAATTGGGTTAAAAATAGGATGCTTAGACTTTTTCCACTGCCATTCCCATGACAGAGAATGAGTTACAGTTCCTGAGGTGGAAAGTCAGTCTTGGTATGTATTACTGAAACAATACTGAAAATTCTGTTTTCCTTTGTTAGGTAAGAAAGTCCTCTTTACAAATCAGCACTTCACTGTCGATGTGAGCATTCCAAAATCATATAACTCCTGCCAAAGTCACAGAATTTCTTTGAAAATAATGTAAAAAAGTTCCATACATGACAAAGAATCAATAAAACTTTGTCTTTTCTATGCCTTTGAGTTCACATTTTCAAGCTTTTCCTCACAGCTTTGGGTGTTTGGATTTTTGTTTGTTTCTTTATTTTTAAAGACTTAGCATTAAGAAACAAAAGCAGGTCAAACTGCTTTAGAGGCAGTAAATTCATTACTCTACTTGCCCTAGCAGACAAACATTAAACCACAGTTTCTTAGTGTCAGCTAGTAAAGAGATGAAATAGATATTTACACAAAAGCAAAGACTGTCATAAATACCTTTTCTTCAAAGATTTGAGGAAGTAATCAAAAAAATCTGTTTCTTCACAGTAGCAGTAATTTTTTGAGTATTTCTGGAATGTTAATGAATTGATTGGGCTAACTTGCTACCATGCTATTTGTTGCACTCAAAATTAAAGGATAAATGTGAGAGATCTGCAGAGGTAAAAAAAAGTTCATTTGAAAACTTGGCCAAAACCTTGCTGGAACAAACATGAAATTGCCCTAATTTGCATCTTGCAGATTATTCTTGCATGGGGAAGGCTGTCTTTGACTTCTCCACTTCTAAAACTGCTGAAAAACTTCTTCAGCTTCACCTGGTCTAATTTCTAATGTTTCACAGAGCACATGCAGCTTCATACATCCTTCTTGTATTTAAAGTCAATGGCACTGAACTTAATTAATGAAACAAAAATATCCTTTTTTGCTACCATGAGATGCCACCTTTACTATAAAAATGTTGCTATTTCATTTCCAAAGACATGAAATATATGATTAAAGGATTAAAAATCCTAAGACTTCATGGAGCAAGCAACACACATTTTTGGTTCAAAGTCTATTTAAAGAGCTTTTACCATCCATGCAAAGTACCATCATAGTAATTTTCCACTAGTCACGTCTCTAAATGCCAAGAAAAAAAAAAAAAAAAAAAAAAAAAAAAAAAAAAAGGAAAATTGAGGGAAAGGGGCCA
>VYXF01011919.1:423039-459455 GCA_013397295.1 Polioptila caerulea
AAAAAGAAAAAAAAAAAAAGAGAGAGATAATTGATGGCAAGGGGCCTATAGCAAATTTTCCCTTGCTGGTGACAAAGGCTAAGGGTAGAGCTGTCACAGTGTGATTTTTTCTGTAAGATCTGGAGAAGGATGTCTGTTCCTCCAACCCTCCTGTCTCCGACAACTCATCACAGGGAGCAGGTTCCCCGGGGGCCACGGCAGCATCTGGCTCTTCAGCTCTCTGGTGGCAGCTGCAATCAGTTTCAGGATAATCTCCTAAAGGCGGCGTCTTTATTCAGCTACAGATGTCTTCATCTTACATCCTGTTGGATTCCTCAGGCCTAACAGTGCCTCTGTATTCTGGTTTTACCCCTTTGGGTCAGTTTCTCAGTCACTGCCTCACTTGAAAGGTACTGACAAGCATTCAAAAGATGTGCTAGGGAAGAATTTTTTTTTTTTTTCCTTTCTTTTTCCCAGGCATTCATCTTTTGGTTTCCAGTTTCTTTTCGAAGATATAAATGAAACCTTGAAAACCACTGAAAATGATCCAATGCCTAAGTGGACTTCCAAGTACCAAGTAATAGCAGAAATTTTCTGTTCTGTAAAGAGTGTTCCTTCTTGTTTGTTTTCTACTTGCCACAACAATTTAATTGGTTTCTCTGGCTTCTCTCTTGACACAGTGATTACTTTGTTCTGTACAGAGTCAGACAGATTATATATGAGGAACCCCAGTGGCAGGAAAGGAGAATATTTCATATTTCATGTAGTAATATATGGCTTAACATTAATCATTATTTCAAAAGTTACTTATTTCTGATCTCTTCCACATGCACCACCGTAGATTCAGTCTTGCATATTTAGAGGTGACTGGGGAGGAAATCATAGATCAAAAACAGCTTTCTCAGGGACACAAATGCAATAATCTCCTAATCCAGGCCAGATTGATATCTGCATGGAGGCCTGATCTGGCATCCAAAAAACTGAAAAGGCTTTGTAGTTCATCAATATATTAAAAGAAACCAGATATTACCGGTTTCAAACTGGCTGCCTTACAATGAATGCCTTATCTTATTGATAAACACTAAAATTACTGTATTTAGCAAAGGAAAGATGGAAAAGTAACAGGTATTTTGTTTTGTTTAAGAAACAGCATTATGGATGAAAGCTCTTTTTTTCCTTTTGCCTTAGGTATCTGATAAAACAGATCTATTACATGTACATATTTTGGATTATTTTGCTGATCATTTCCTTACCATAAAACTATTTTTTATACCACCTTTTCTCCAGATTGTTTAAAGATATATCTTTCATTAGCAGTCCTCCTCCTTCCTTCTTTGCTGGTCGCAAGAAGCCAAAAACCAATAAATTTTCTCCCAACCAATGTAGTATTACACTAAATTGATTTCACCAGGTAAAGAAAAACTTGAGCTTAATTTAAAGGTCCATGTGACTCATGTCACATTGAGTGACATTTGGCAACTAATACTATTTGTTATTAAAAACAAATATTAGTTCTACAATATTCTTTTAAAAATTTGTTTTAGAAAGGACAGTTGATGTTATTTTGATGTTGTCTTTGTAAATAGACAGCTTTTGAAGATCCTTATTACCATTACTATTATTATTATTTTTGACTAGGCCTTCCATCCGTCACCCTTCTTTAACTGACATTTTTACCCCGTTATTATCCCTAATATATTCCATTGAGAATTTTCTCTCCCTGCAAAGAGGGGGAGGAGATCAGCCAAAGGCATACCCCCAACAACTACTGCCTTCTAAGCCTGCTCACTAGTCAGAAGTGGGTCAAATGGTCCTCACATGAAAGCATCTAACAAGGTCCCAGAGGAGGCTTCCCTTTAGTGGCAGGAGTGAAAAACACTATTTCTCTTCAGAGAAGATGGATACTGTCTTCCTGTGCATGACTGAGGGACTGATACTTGCCTCTTTGAACTTCTTGTATTCATGGATGCTTTCTGAAACGCTTGTATCATTTTGGGAATTAAGACCCCAAGATCAGGGATGCTGAGCTGTTGAAAAGGGTCTTTTCAAGGGCTAAAAAAATTATGGAAAAAAATGGAGTAAAGCTGAGAAGCTTGGCAATGATTTCCAGAATAGCAGTGAGGACAACTCCAAATAAAATATTTTGAAATCAATAAATTGTGAAGTTTTATGTTTGCTCAATTTTATGTACGCTACACAACTCTGCCTCCTCTTCTTTTAACACTTCTTTAGCTTGGATTCAGAGCTCATAGAAGAGACTTCATACAGTAATACAACCTGAGAGTGTGAGGTGAAACAAAACTAAACTGATAAAGCAGTAAAACAAATTATTTGACTCCTGTAGGGTGGATGTGTGCCATGTTTTAGTAATTAGGGTCATAAGTAAAGAAAAACGAGGATCAAATCAATTGAAGAAATAAACTGAGACAAAATTACATCAAACCACTGATCTGCAGCTGAGCCAGAGGCTTAAGGGGAAAGAGTTCTTCACACAAAAGGGACAATCTGACACTAATCATAGGAATAAACCTCACACACACACGTGCATTAACACAGCACACAAGTCCTGCATTATTTTATGCACTTTTATGTGCTAGAACTCTCACAGGTTTGCTTATTAGTTACACCACTTCTTCATCTGGGTAGCAAAGCTTGCTGCACCACAGGTCTACCTTCATCACTTGTGCAGTCACATAAATTGTGTAGATTAAACTGAGCAATAACCTTCTCTTGAAGATTTTTTTTTTTTCAAGCTACTCTATTTTTACTTATTTTCATCATCACAAAATTACACCTTTCAAGTATGTGTTTGCATATGAGAAAGTGGAAAAAGCTAAAAGGAAAGGTCATAGAAGGAAAAAAAGAGGAGGTGTTCTCTTCCCCGCCTTCCCCCACGCACATTAAATCCCATGAAATGAATGTTTAGCTCAAGGATTTGCTGTTCATCTCAGTGCCCCTCAAGCTTGAGGCAGGATTAGGCCAGCTTGTGTTTGAACAACTGGAGAAAATCAATGGATTTCTCCTTATTAATAATTAAAAGACTTTCAAATGATTGAAACTGTGTACAAAATGTATGAGTTATTGTAAATGGAAGTGCACATGGGCAGGAGGTGCGCTGAAACAAGCGACAAACTAAAGGAAAAGAGCAATTTTCAGGGTGTGCTGTAGCATTCAGGAGAGAAATAAACCATTTTGAATAGTGCTGATTACGTATTTACATGTAGCTACACAAATACTTTACATGAACTTTAATTGAAACCTTAACTAACTCCTAGGTGATGTTACAACATACAGAGTAATTGAAGGCTAAATCACATTATCTCAACAGCCTATTTTTTGATAGCTCCTTCTGTCATTAAACAGAACAAGGAAAGAATAAGGGAGGAACATTACAATTTGCTGGGCTAATGGAAAGTTTTTAATAGTTGTAGCCATCAGATATGCGTTGAAGCAACTATTTTTTTTCTTTCTCCCCCTATGCATAGGAGTAACGATAGTCAGTGTTTTTGCATTGTCAGTCTTGCCTATTCAGACACTATTAGAACATAGCAGAATGTGCCATGACATCTGAATGCTATGCTAAAACTTAAAATAAATGCTCAATTTTATCACTGAAATAAACAGCTGCTCTACTTGCTGTCTCAATAAGCAAGGTTTGGAACAACAACTTTGAAAGGTCAAATATCTTGGTTTGATTTAATTTTTACTTCATTTACACTTTGACAGTGACTATCTATAAAAAGGACTATCCATGAAAAAGACTTCTGCTATGCCACTTAGTTTGGCCTTCTTCATATCATAGGATAGGGAAAAAAACTCCTGTACTAACCAGACTTACAAATGTTACTTAAAATATTTCAGCCATTGAAGCACTCCAGGTGTGTGTTACAGATAGAAAACAGCAGAGAGCTTGAGTATATGTGGGCACTTGAAAAGTAAATTTCTTAGTTGAAAAGCACCTTGATGAGACCATGAAAACAAACCAATGTTCACATAGCCAAGGGAACCAGAAACTTCACTTTTGCTATCAGAAAAATTCTTTTCAAATCCCAAGCATGAGAACAAGACACAAATTCAGCCCAGAGAGGTTTCTTTGTACACTTGGAGAACACATTTTCGCTGTGCATCCTGCACACAACTGTCATAAAACACATGGAAGGAACAGCAGACTGGAAACGAGAAGTGTGGGTTTCATACGTTTACACTATAACATACACATATACACTATATATAGATATAAAATACACACACACATTCATGTAACTACAACTGAACTGAAAATGCTGGCGCTGTTGCCATAATTTACCTTACAAATCGTGTGCCTGCTCTGCCCACTAAGTTTCCAGCCAGCCAGCTTTGTGCCATAGATGTCTCCCATATAAATCACCCTGATAGAGGCAGTCAAACGACCCCGTCGAGCAGGCTGCCAAAAGGAGACAAACCTCTCCTGGGGCAGGAAGCCCTGCTCCAAGCCCTGCTCAAGCCCTCTCCCCGTGCCAGCTGAACCGGCAGTTTCTCTGCCCGGATCTCATTAGATCAGGATGTTTGAGCAGCTGCTTGAAGAGATTTGAAAAACGCACTTTTGGCCTGATAAAATCCAAATCCACTTCCCACGTCAGCATCCCGCACTGCTCTGAACAAAATCTACCCTGGCTGCACTGAGGTCAGGCTTAGCCCTTCTGCTCTTTTTCATGAGAAAGCCACACTTGTCACTCGTCCTTCTGGCAAGAGTTAACGAGCCACTCCTGCCATAATGAATCAGCAGGAACCAGTAAGCATCTCCACAGAGAAGTGTAACAATTGCTAACAAGACAGATCTACAGAAGAAACCTTTGCCCTGATATACGGTGGATTTTTTATTTATTATTCCAATTTAATTTGGAGTGCACAGATGACAAGAATCTGGGAAAATGGGAAGACTTGGGAGTCCTTATATCCCTCAGGAATTTTTTTTCCTCTTGTACACATCACTGGTGTATTTTTAGCTGCACTATATCACGTTAAAAAAGCAACATAGAGAGATTTGTGTATTTGAATTAAAGATAAACTAAAGGCATAGAAACTTCTTGCCACAAGATTCTGCTTTCCTCTGTTTCCCTGCCAATCCCAATTGCATTTTTCAAATCTCTTCTCACTCTGCACACACATCTACTTTTCCTGCCTTTCCCAAAGTATTACCATCTAGCCCATAATTACCCATCTGGAATTGTATAAACAATTGTGGTGCATGGAAAATTCCATCAAAGAGACAGTCAAGTGAAATTAAAGTTGGCAATTCACAGAATACGTGTAGAAATTACATCTGAGATGCTGCAAAACTACTTCTCACTTGACAAAAAAAAAAAAAAAGGAAATTGGAAAATTAGTATGAAGGAAATGAAACGCATCACTGAGGGATTTGACTGCTAGAAAGCCCAAGGTAATGACAAATGCAGACAAGTTCCTGGGCTAGTGGACTTAAAACTCTGCAAGGCATAATTCTGCCAAGAGCAACTCTTTGGCAGCTTTCTAAACATGGTACTGTCAATCCACTCACACTTCCACACTTTTAATGGAGACCTAAAACTTCTAAATCCCTTTTCCACTTAAGAGTTACTTTTCAAGAATTTTACTCCTTCACGAAGAGTTTTACAGTTTCCATTTGGTGTACTGAGAGAGGTTTTTTCTGATTTACAGTCAATTTACTGTAAAGGGCTGGCTGTAAAAGGACATTAACTGAAGAGTTGTGATAACGTCCCAGCTCAAACTGGAATTTGGCATTTATGCTCAACACAGTAAGAAGGATTTTCCACAGGCAAGTACCCTCCACAAAACTAAAAGGAACCTGGTTGTCCTCCTGCAGTTTTGAAAAATAGTCCTGTTTATTGTTTATAAAATATAAACCATAAGGAAAGACTGTGCTGGAGACAGTTAACACTGGTGCTTTGGATTGGTTTACCTTATTGCTGTCTTCAGTTGCTGGTTACCAGAAAATAATATAATTTAGGAAACAGAGCCAACATTCAGCACGTAACAAGAGCTGCTGAACGATTACATTTGATCTTCAAAAGTATTAAAAACATTTAAGCAGTGGAGGCTAATTCCTGTGCTTAGAGGGTGTCCAAACACACAGTAGGTCATTATAAACAGTAGAAACCTGACCCTACTGAATTAAATAACTGAACTTCCACTGACTCCAACAAGGTTGAACTTTACCCACTGTAAGTGAGCAATACTTCCTATTCCTTTAACTTTCCATGTTTAAAAAGGCTCTACCAACCTGTAAAGAGTAAGAAAAAGAGAATATAAATATTTAACAATGTTTTAACACTATATAATTATAGTTATCCTTCTTCTGTACTGGTGTCTTTCTTATTGTTCTTTGAGAGCAAACCCTAGCTCTTGCTGGTTTGGCTTCAGCTTTGCTTTCCTTTGCTTCAGTGCAAATCAGGATTGATTCTAGAGAAGAATGGCAGAACTTTTGTCCACACTTCATAGTCAAGTTACTGCTTGGGTAGGATTTAGTGCAAAATGTATGACCTTATCATACAATTGTCCTTTTCTTTAGCAGCAAATCCCCTCGTCTGACAAAACCTGTGGCTGCTACTCAGGAGATTTCCAGAAGCACACCAGTAGATTGGTGCGTGCCCCTCAGAGGCTTCCCTGCTGAATGCTGGGTCATAGTCAAGGCATTTTTGCCTTGATTTTAACAGCAAGTACAGACTTGTCCTGGTGAAGAGTTTGCAACGAGGCTCATGAGAAAAAGAAACCTTTCTCAAAAATGGTGGGAATCAATTCAGGGAATACTGGAACAACTTAACTACACTGCCCCACGAGTGCTTTCAGAAAGGGAGCTGAACAGGAAAAAATGAAATGTACAACATCTATAGACACATTCAGATTTCAGATCCCTTATATACCATATGGCTGCAGCAGGCTGCAAAGGCAAGAGAAGAATCCAAAACACATCAGGAAGGAGCTGTCAGGGCCCAGTGGCCAGGCTGAGCCTCCCTGCTGCCTCTGGCCAGGCCAGTCCCTGCAATGCCATGGCAGCCCTGGGTCCTGCTGCCCAACCCTGAACAGAGGCCCTGGCATGGCAGAAGGAATGGGGTGAGAGAGGGGCAGCAAAAGGGAACCTTAATTTTTTGCCAAAAAGGCGGCCAAAAGTCAGCCTGGCAATCTGCTGTGACTGAAGATTAAAAGGATTTTGGAAATAGTGCATAATATGGAATTCTGACCACTTCAGGCCACCCTGACACAATAAAGTACCAAAAACCTACAGCTCAGCTCAACAGCTACAGAGCTGCTTTCACTTCTTTCTTGTGCCACGGAAAGAAAAATGACTTCTCCCACAGTTGTGCCAGCACAATAGTTTGTGGGACCACACCATGACACGGCTCAGGAAACCTGACCTAACCAATGTTCTCTTGTGTCCTTCCAAAAAAATATGCTGAGTGACAGCTCGGTGGAACTGAACTGTGGTTCCCAGCGTGGGGCCGTGACTGCATCTGCCAGCACACCTGACAGAGCCAGTGTGCCATAGCCTGGCAAGAAACAATGGATGCATCAATATTTTCGGGGGGTACTGCTGCCAAACATGGAAACTGGCTCATAATTACAAGCTGCCTTGCATAGCCTTTCCATATTTCATAACAAATTGCTTTTGTCATAGCTCTATCTCTAGTAGCACCATCCCAAACTGCAATTTGCTTTCTCTTCCAGAAATGAAATCTCTACTCTCTAGTTCTACAGTTACAGACTCTAATCTTCTCTTTCTAACACTCTCGTCTCCTGTGTTCTTTTATTTGCTATGCTTTATCCTCCTTTTAAATTTTACATGAACATTTTAAATGAAATAAGCTGAGCAATTACATTTGTGCACAGAAACTATGTCATGCTTTAGCACCGCGTAACAATCAAGCAACTTAACAGTACCTCAACTTTGCAACTCACAAGGGAACACTTGAAACACATGCCACAGAAAAGGAGCCTTTTAAGAAAAAAAAAAGTCTTTTAACAAAAACTTTCCAGTAGTTACATTCAAAGATGGTATGTCAAGAAAAAAAAAAAAGGAAAGAAAAATGAAAAGAAGCACTGGCATTACAGTACACAGACTTTTCTGCCCTCAGGTTCAAAGCCTGGCTCCACTAAAAAAAGTGGCACAAGTCCTGCCTTAAACATGACCATGTTACATCTTCATGCGTGGCAAGAGAGCAGAGATGTCAGACCACTACTCAGTGGTCCTGGTAGCCTGGATGACTCCAGACAAGTTGAGGGAAAGGTTAGGAGAGGTGGGTTTGGAAAAAAGCTATCTAAAAAACCAAAAACGTGGAAATAGAAGTTTTGGAAGGATATTCTTTATATAAAGTGGCTGTACAGCTGCCTTCCCCCTGATGCTATCTCAGTGCATGCACTACAAGAACACTTTCTTCAGGTTTTTTTTTCTTTAAAAAGATTTCACTTTAAGCAGTCACAAGTCCAAGTTTGTGATTATGTACTGTGGGTGTTGTAGATGCTGTAGTACTTGCCTCAAGGGAATGACAAATGTCAGCAAGATGAAAAAATAGACCCAGTGTGAAATCAAAGGAATACAGGAAGTTTAGAAGGTATCATTTAAGAGCTCCTCATGCAGAGTTGCTCAGCTGAAAACAGCCATGCAATATCCTCAGAAGATCTAAGTGAGACACAAGAGACTGAGAATCTGATAATGGCTTTAAGGGTTGGCAGAGCACCCTGGAATACTTTAAACCTCCTATAGATTCCATGGAAACAGGAAATGTAAGGACATCATCTTAAGCATTTTAAATGCCTGATTTATGAAGAATTCAGGAGAAAACACCGGTGTCTTGTTAGGGAAAAAAAATTACCCTGTGATCTCAGAGTCTTTGAGTTGAAGGGAAAAAAGGGGCATCAAAAGACCAGGGTTTATCACACTTGCCATTTGGGACTGTGCTAATCAGCAGATGGAAACAGAAGCACATTCATCTTTGCACAGACTCGCCACTGAAATAATCTCTGCGACACCCACTGCTCTGATAAAAAGGACACTTTAGTCTAACAAAGCTTTAAGTCCAAGCAGTACATGAAAACAAAGCATGGTTATTTCTGTTACTTCCTTGGTTTCCCCAAAATCCCCATCTGCTGTTTTTCTTTATATTTTTTTTTTTCTTTCAACGCTTGCTTCTTTTGTGTTCCTTTATTTTTCAGTTCCTCAATTTTATGCATTACTGAAACCGTTTTCCCTTATTTTCTCTTTACTTCTGCAGCTCTGATCACTAAAACGATACCTCTTCCTCTTCTGAAAGAACCCAAACATCTCAATCCTGACATATATAATTAGCTGTTTTCCCCTGAAGTGATATATTCAAGAAAAATTATGTCTTATAGCTGTAATTTTATGACAGATTCAAGGACACAGATTCAAATCAGGACTTTACTTCACTCACACTGAAAATCTAATCTCAGAAATTATTTAACTGTACTGAATATGATGGAAAAAAGGTACAGAACCTGAAGACCACCCCTAAAATGGGGGAAGGGGAGGAAGGTCCAAATTTGATAAAGAAAGCTTCTCACAAGAAGAATGCAAAAAACCAAACATATGTATTTTATCTGAGTTAAACAACAAATCCAAACGTAATTTTCCTTGGTGTTGCCAAAACGCAAACTTTTCCATTCGCCTCTGCCTGTCAAGCAGGGCACTAAGGTGAGCTATAAAGCTCTGTGTTAAACACTGCAAAGTTTTGATAAAATGAAAATTTCAATAAATCCTATTATTTGCTCACAACAGTTATAGCCATTTTAATTCATTTACATTTTCATTTGCAATTATCCAGAAGTTGTAAACTATTCAGAATTGTTTCTTTAAAAAAAAACAAAGCAAAACAACAACAAAATGAAACCAAACCCTCCCTGTTCCAGACAAAATGCTGGAAATGTTGTCACACAGACTGAAGATGATCACACTTTTCACCTTGTTGATCCACTAATAATCATTGTAATATCTCTGGAGCCTTAATTCAAAGTAGTAAAAATGAATGTAGCACTGACAGAAGAGACAAGAAGAGACTGCACACATCCCTTTTTAACATGCTTTTGTGGTCCATGGCAGACCCATGCACAGGTGACCTGTCCAGGACCCATTTGTGTGTGACATGGGCTAGCACTTGCTGAGGCAGTGCAGGCTAATGTGTAATTCTCTGATCACACAAAGCTGCCAGGGTTTCAAGGCAAGGCTTCACAGCTATTTCTGCATGCACAACCCATGAGTGGGGAGAGCCCACAGAGCAGACAGAACGAGATCATGCTGTCACAGTCCATCCTTTTATCCAGAGAATCAATGTTGAATTCACATCAGTTGCCACCAGTGGAAATTAATCTGGAACCAAAAGTGAATCAAACACTAAAATTTCTTTGCAGCTGGGTTTTCTTATGGAAAAAAAATGACCCCCATCCCAAAGTTAATTATCTATATATCCACTTTGTTATTTGCTGAATGGCCTTAAGCACCATCCCCAGGTAGGGAAGCTGAGTCAGGAAAGCCCGGGTAGCGTTCCAGGGAAGGCTTCAGCAGGTCCCAAGAAGCCTGTTAGCAGACCAAGGGCTGGGAGCAGGCAGAGGGGGCAAGCAGGAGCAGGCAGGTGAGCTGCTGGGTGTCTCAGAGGGGGCTGGCACAGATGGGAGCACACCCTGCCCTGCGTGCGGCCGCGGTCAGGGCTGGTCAGCGGCGCAGTGACACACCTGGGTTAAACGGGGCTCTGATCTGATCTGATCTGCTCTGACAGCGACCCCAGCCTTAGGACTGAGTGTTAAAGGAAAAGGAACAAATCCAGGTTGCCCCCAAATAAACTTTTTGAAAAAGCTATCCTTCCTAAAGTAATAGGAGGAGGAAGTATCCAAAACCCCCAGCCTAAACATATCAAAACTCATCACCATCAAAATCAGCACAAGTGCCTTACATAAAACTTTTTGTTTAAAGTCATTATTACTTTGTAAATATGATTTTTTTAAGCTTTTGTTCAAAATCAACTTTTTTTGATAGTGACAAAATTTTAACAACACAGCATCACTCTACAACTTTTAAATGCACACTATGCTGCAGCAGGTTTTTGTCTTACCTAGTTTCATTTACTACCTGACAGCATGCTCTGCTACCCATCTCACTAAATAATTGTATAAATACCTAATACTAGTATTTTAACTGCCAAATTATGGCAAAATGAATGGTAAAAGACTAGTGAGAGAAGCATGATGTGTTAAAAGTGAAATCCCTTTGTTTCTGTTTAGAAGAAGGATATGCAAACACGGATCATACATCTTGCTTCTGCTACAGTAACTCAATATCCTCTGCTTGGTTAAATAACAGACACTTGGCACATACAAAATTGACATTCTTGCCAAGAACTGAAATTTGCAGCAACTCTGAGCTCTGTTGAAACCCCACTGTTGATACTTAAGTTGTACACAGCACTCCACCAGGATCAGCTGCAACATGTTAAATGAGTATTCAGCATCAGAATGACTATTTAAATCTCTCTCCATTTCTGAACCACTTACACTAAAGCTGAAAAGAAGAGTTTTGAAAAGATCTTCAGGAGAACAGAAGGTTCTTTATGCATTGTACTGCATTAAAAAACACCAGAGAAGTATACAGAAATGCCAGAACCTGTATGTTTTCTGAAAGTTTGGCTAATAGTTGCACCAACACCAAACCAATCCAGGTGGTGCTCCAGAAAAAGGTGAAAAGTCAGAAGTGCTATAAGCATGTCTTAAAAAAGAAAAATACCCATTTGTCTTGTACTTTTTAATCAACCTATCTCAAAGTAAGAGAAATATATGAAGATTGTCTAGACATCTAGCCCTATCTCTGTCAAGTTGCTACAGGAGTCCAAACAGTTGGCAGTAGTTTCTTCCGAAATGCTACGGAATCTGACTTCTGAATTCCTATTGCCCCTTGAGAAGGAGCAAAAACAGCCCTTGGTGTAACTGATTCAGTGCTCAGATACCTCCTTGCTCAGGTTTAGCTCGAACAGAACTGACAGAAATGACTCTAAGATCCCTTTTTACATATCTATTCACTGTGAATAAATACATCTGTAGCCTCTTCCCGTTCAAACACACTGTGAGCTCAGAGTTTCAACCTTCAGCAGAGCTCAGTCCCTGTCTGTATGGCGCAATTCACTTACTTCTGCACTTCCCCTGCAAACATTTTCCTCATTTGCATTTCTTTATAGCCCTGAGTTGTTCAGAGCTGCCTGTATGCACCGAGCAGGGCTGCACGTAGTAGAGATGTACTGCCCACTGCCCATTTAGAGGCACAAGCAGCATTGCCTTTACTTTGAGTTAGGAACTATACACATGAAGACAAAAGTGGGATTAACATATCATTTGGGGCAGCTACTAATTGGAGAGGGAAACCTACTCTAATTCTTCCTGTTGTCCTGATTATCACACTTTATGATTTAGCCTAGGATGCCATTAATCTTTTGTTGGGAGAAATCACGACTGTAGCCTTTTCATCGCAGATGAATGATGCTGAAAGACAACACAGGAAGATAATGCTGCTCTTGTTTCTCAGCTGCTTGTTTCCCATCTAGGTGGATTAAGAGTAGTGATGTGTTGGAACAACTCCAGTTAATGGAAAAACATAAATATAACAAAAATATAAACTATATTTATATATTTATAAATAGAAATATAAATTATAAATCTAAATAACATAGATATAAATAATATTTCTTATGATTTATTTTTTTAAAATTCATATGCCTACAATTATCGGTCTTATATAAAGGACCGCATAGCTTCAGTAAAAGAACAGAGTTGGACCTGGCTTTGTAACTTTGAAAAAAGGAAATGATAAGTTAGGTTTTCTTTCCTATGACTTCTTTGCCACCACTCTTAAAAGAATTAGGGTGGCACATGATTCCCTAAAATATGGGTGCCTTGAAGCATTTTAGATTCCTGGGTGTACCTAAAACATCTGCACAGGGCTGGCAGATATGATTTAAGGAAAATCTACCCCTAGATAGGTGAAAGCTGTGGAAGAGATGAATATGTGACGGCTACTAAAACAGAATGCTCCCAATGAATTTTAGCCTATTGCTGAGGTGACTGAATAAGATGATAAAAGTCAGCTGATGGGATCCAGTACAAAATGTTGAGGGCAACGTGCAAGATCAGGGTCCCAGTCAATAAAGATCTAGTCAATACAGTCACACAGGCCTAGAAGGATTCTGTAAGCCAGCCAGAGCTGCCTGCTTTAATGTATTTGCTTGGCTCTGTTGGCTTCATTGACTGTAAAGGGAATTCATATACAAAGTTCACCTTCACCTGAGCCTCCCCAGCTGCCCACATCTGTGCCTCAGTCACCACCACCCAGCCCTTGCCTCGATGAAGTGTGTGGCTCCCTCCTCCCTGTGCCCTCCTAAGGGCATTATCACTGCACTGCAGAAGGCATTGGCCGTGGTGATACACGGGATGCTCCAGAGCATCCTCTCCCTGCTCCCAGCCCGGCCCTGCTCTCCTGGACAGGGGCTTGCCGAGGCCCTGGGNCCACCACCACTTGCCTTGCCTCGATGAAGTGTGTGGCTCCCTCCTCCCTGTGCCCTCCTAAGGACATTATCACTGCACTGCAGGATGCATTGGCCGTGGTGATACACGGGATGCTCCAGAGCATCCTCTCGCTGCTCCCAGCCCTGCCAGCCTGGCTCTGCTCTCCTGGACAGGGGGTTTGCCGAGGCCCTGGGAAAAGGGAGCTGGCCAGGGGTGACTCGGGTCACCTCTGCTTCCTCCCTGCCTGCCAATCTGTCCCTGCAGTGGCACTGCTCGAAGCTGTAATTTCTGCAGCTTACTCCATCAAAACATGCGTCTCTGTTGCTCCCTTTCTCCAGGCGTAGCTGAACAGGAGGGATATAATTCATTTGCAAAATGCCCTTTCTAATGCCCTGCAATTTTGCTCTTAAAACTGTCAGTAAAGAAAGTAACTGTCACTGTTTAATACCCATTAAACTATAGCTCTAATTAAGAATTCTGTAATCGAGTTATAAAGTCCCATAATGATGATGTCTCGCATGACTATTATTTCTGTTGCAAGAGAAGCAATTCCTATAATACATAAGTGTAAAACAAAGAATTAAAGAAATAAGTCAGTAGGTTGTACGTGTTTATTCAAAAATAAAAAAAAAGGAAAAGAGCATTGGAAAGGTCTAATTAAGAGAGTTTGCTGTGTTCATTTCTTTCATCTTATAATTAAGACAAATGTGTGGATTATTATTTTTTCCACTGAAAAAGTCCTAGGTTTATTACATACTGCACTTTAATTATGCACTTACTCCAATGAAATGCCATATCTGACTCATGATTTAGATACTGTGCAATAACTAAACAGAACTACTGCAGAAAAATCTCAACTGCATTTTAAGCACCAGGGAGGTGTAACATTCTTTCTAAATTCTTCCAATTTCTAAATATATATGGTATTTCTCCAGGACACTAATGAAAACATTCACCTCCTTTCTAATAAATTTCTTTGTCAGTTGAACTATGGAAAATCTAGGGAGACACCTTGCCTTACTTCTAATCTTTGAGGAAAACTAAGCCCAAACCTCCTCATCCACCATTTCTTTCTTTTCCTTTCTCAGAACACTTACTCCAATTTAGGAATTCCTGCAAGATGTGGGGTTTTTTAGGGAATTTTTTTTGGTTTTGTTGGTTTGTTTTTTTGGGTTTTTTTTGAGAGGCTCTTTTCTTCATGGGATTAAAAATATCCACTTAGCTGGCTACAGTAAAAGAAAAAAGTAGCTAAAGCGTCCTTAAAGCAACGTCTATAATGTCAGGAGAGAAAGAGGTGGTAAAATAATAAAATGCTCTCTTCCACTTAGAAATTTTAAATTAACTTCTGAAAAACAAGCTTCTGCTGTTAGGATTATCACCTAAATGTAGTTTATTTTCTTCACTTCTAAACCCTAAGAAGACAGGATCAGAGACAAAGGCTGGTCACATACACTACCCAGGGCTGAAAAATAAGGAGTTAAGGAGGTCTTGGTTCTTTGCTTTCCTGCCATTGTGATGTTAATGAGCATTTTGAACTGTGAAAAGTGACTGTAAAATGCTTATAGGGTGCCATTGTCTTTTTCTTGTGCGTTTTACTGAAATCATTCATCTGAAACAAGGAATATCACTATTTTAGGGCAGCATGTCCAGCAATGGAATGAGTACCCTAAAGGAAAGCAAATTATGGCTGCTGCCCTTACAATAATGATTAAACCACCAGGAGCTAGTTAAAGTCTATATATCCTGCTTTAAAGACTCCATCCCTACTTTCGTTTCTGTCTGCTTCAGGTTATATTTTTAACTTATTCATAACCAATTTAGGTAAAAAGCTTTCACTGACAAAAAGACAGAACCAGAAGCACTTAACTGAGACTATGATTTTGCAATTCTCACGAGTGTGTCCTCAGCTAAGATTGCCTTAAGCAACTGGCCTCAGGCAAACTGACCCACAAGCATGTATTTTAGTTGAGCTCAATGAGATTTGGATGATGATCCAAAAGTAAGGAGTGCAATTTGTAGTCCTTGAGAGATGTCAATAATGCATTTCTGTAATTCCACAGCCAATACACCTTTCAAAATGTTTACAGAAGAGGGTGCTCCAACTGTAAAATACTATCCTAGTAACCTCACCTTAAAAATGCATGACACAAAATCCCCACGCAAGTTATTTCTAGCAACATTTCAGAAAAGAAATAGAACTAGAAAAGAAAAGGGGAAAAAGGAAAAAAGGGAAAAGGAAATTAAAGGGGGAAAACTGCATGGGAAAGACACAAAAAAAGAAGCATGAATTCTCAATAAAAGTGTTCATTTTTTCTCAGAATCAAACTGTTATTTTCACATTTTAGATAGATCAGTACTGAATTATGTCCAATTACGCTATTTTACACAAAGCAGGCCAAGTCAAGAAGAATATACCCTTATCAAATAGAATGCAGCCTTAATGTTCTCTGTTCTTGATGTAATCCATGCTGGATTCCTGCATTTCTGTTAACAAGGGAGAGGTTGAAATTTGTGTGGAACTATTAGAAATATTTTGCGTACACAAAGAGAAACCTCAAGAGTAGGTTTTTCTGGCACAGACAGTGGGATTGAGTGCACCCTCAGCAAGTTTGTCAAAAACACCAAGTTGTGTGGTGTGATCAATACCCTGGGGGGAGGGATGCCATCCAGAGGGACCTGGACAGGCTGGAGAGGTGGATCTGTGCAATCCTCACAAAATCCTGTTGGAGAGAGTCCAGAGGAGCCACAAAGATGCTCAGAGGGCTGGAGCACCTCTGCTATGAAGACAAACAGAGAGTTGGGGTTGTTCAGCCTGGAAAAGAGAAGGCTCAGGAACATCTAACAACCCTCTAGGACCCTCAGGCACCAAGGACCTTTAAAGGGGATCCACAAAGACATGGAGAGGGACTTTTTCCATGGGCATATAATGACAAGACAAGAAGGAATGACTTTAAACTTAAGGATGGCAGGTTTAGATTGGATATTAGGAAGGAATTGTTCACTGTGAGGGTGGTGAGGTCATGGAACAGATTTCCTAGAGAAGCTGGGCATGACTCATGCCTGGAAGTGTTCAAGGAAAGGTCGGATGGGGCTTAAAGCAACCTGATCTAGTAGAAGTTGTCCCTGTTCAAGCCTGGTGAGAGGGGACCAGATGATTTTTAAGGTCTTTTCCAACCAAAAGCATTCAGTGACATTCATATGGCCCTTTAACCCATGCACATGCAAGAAGCATTCTACTATAATGATTTAATAGCCTCATTAACAAATAACTAGGGAGAAAATACAAAAGTTAACACATATTATATTAAGGCTCTTCAGTGTTGCAACCTATTAATCAGATTATCATTCAGCTTTAAAGATAAGAAACATTTCTCCCGCTCTATCCCTGCTCTTGGAAAAATCTGCAGAGATACACACACACACACACAGTAATACACAGATGAAGTATCATAAGAGCTGTCAAGCACTGGTGAACTCTGGAAGTCCAAGGGTTAACTGGAATGTAGCATTCCTTTGAGAGAATAAAAAAGAATAAAGTTCTGGAAGCCAGAGGTAATATTTCAGCCTCAGATTTTATTAGACTCTGTTTCGTTCCTAAGCATTGTATGTCCCATAGAGCTGGAGAAATTCCTGTCTCCAGTTCTCAAAGACTGAAATCCTTCATCTTTCTCATAATCCCTCAGTAGGAAACAGAAAATCACTTTCAACATCTCCGTAACACCTTTAATTTTTCCTGTTGAATGTTCTTTTTATTGCTCATCTCAGAAAGGTGCCAAAGTCTCATTTATTACTTATTAGACCATACCAGTTTATTACTTCTTTTAAAAATATGGTGCTTCTATTCTCCAACTATTTGCTTTACACACTACTATGTACCTATCAGCCCATCACTCTTTTCTTCCAAAAAGAGTTTGGAGAAGGAGCTGAAAGAGATGTGTGACACAGGATCAAATCAGTCCAAGGGCCTATATATGCACCTAATTTGGTTTGATCAAATTGAATGCAAATGTCAAGTTCTCCTTCAGAAAAAAAAAGAAAAAGAAACCAGTGAGATGAAAACATGCATTTAAATCACTGATTAGATTCTCAGTAACTTCCGTGGATGGTGAAAGGTAAGAAATTTTTAATTGGAAAAACACTGAGTGGAAGGCTGATGTTAACATAAGAGTTCAGTTTCCACTGAATGTAAAAAAAAAAAAAAACCTAACAAAAAAACTTAGAAGTTAATGGTTTTACTGGGAGAAATCAACAATAAAATACATTATTTTATGGAATAACATATTGCACAGAATTCCCCTGTTGTGCTAGGGCTACCAGACCCATGGATCCCTGTGTTAGTTCACAAACCCAGATTTTCCTGCATTTAAACAAGAAAAAAACCAAACCAGAACAGCCCCAAGAGGCAAAAAGTGCACAAACAGGGCAGAACTGTGTTGTTCTTCTATGCTACAGCCTCTCTTGCTGAGCTGAGCACTGTAATGCCTGGAAATGCAGCAAAGAAAATAGCTCATCTTATTAGCTCCTCTCTCCCTAGTATTTAAACAGAAGGACATCCCAAAACCTATGCACTGGTGATCAGGGTTTTGGGTTTGTTTTGCTCTTTTTTAGGTTTTAAGTCTAAATCTATTATCTTGGTATACTTTTGCATGCCTTATGTAACCAGTGATTTTCCTCCATACCAACCTCACTGTCACCAAAGAAATCAAACTACTTATTCTTCAGGAGGCAGACACAAACTCCTTTCCTGCTATTTCTGTTTTCTGGCTTTTTGAAACAGACTTTGTCCTTTATGTCTCTCTGTATCTTGCACCATAATATAACTGTTCTCAAAAAAATGCGATGTGTAAAATTATTTCTTTTTCAAATTCACATCTTGAGTTAGTCAACACTTTCCAGATATCTTTTTTTTTTCATTGCCTGCTCATTTTCTTTCAACAGAATGAAAACTGCAGACATAG
Organism: Polioptila caerulea; assembly: GCA_013397295.1. Lineage (NCBI taxonomy): Eukaryota > Metazoa > Chordata > Aves > Passeriformes > Certhiidae > Polioptila > Polioptila caerulea. The sequence goes on from VYXF01011919.1 coordinate 441,510, forward strand.
AATAGACTGAGATTCAGATTCTGTTTATACATTTTGTGACACTCCAATATTCCTTGCCATTTAGTGGTCTTACTAGGTAGATGCTTCAAGTCTGTCCTAAATTTCACCTTACCTAAAATCAAAATTATAATTTGCTTTCTCTCCTGAAAGAAAATATTTCAGAAGAGTCAGCTTTCATTCCTGACAACTTTAACCAGACACTTAAGCCCACTGTAACAGCTTAGGCTTAATAAAATAGCTGAGCTTTAATTCACTTGCTTTTAAAAACTTGCACTGTTGAAAAGAAACAAAATGAAAAGCAATACAGAGAGAGTAAAGCGACAGCAACATCTGCATCTTCAAGTCTATTTTAGATCAACATAAGTTAGTAGCTTAGTTTTAATGGCACTGAGCTGCTTTATGTTGATGGCCTGCTGTTACTGATCCTGAGAGCATAATGAAGAGCATTAAGTGTTTAAACATAGATGTCAATAAAATACACAGCAAATAATGGCTGATAGTGGGGGTTTGCAGAGATCTGCTACGCTGATACAACTCGTAATAGCCCATTAATGAGGAACAGAGCAGAGGAAATTCTGATAGGAGGGATTGATCAAAATAATTCATACAGCCTCCCCATTTCTGATAAAGGGCTTTTCTAAATGAAGACATTACAGCCCAGAAGCCTTGGCTGTGAATTTACAGCACACTGGTGACTCCCCACAGACTTCAGGCCTGCACATGCTACACTCAGGCTGGTGATACTGAGTAAGCTTCCCCATGTCAGGTGTTTGGAATTGCATGAGGGTCAGAGGCAGATACTGTGAGGATTAGCTGGAGTGCTATAAATGCCAGTACAGCTTATTGCAAACCAGTATTTCCTTAATTATAAATTGAAGTCTATACGGCTCTTGTGACAGCTCTTTCCGATGATGAACACAGATGTGCACACAGACAGGACTGGAGGGAAATGGTGGGAGACTATCTTTGTGTAGATGCACACATGTATCAAACCCTGAAAACTAATCCATTATTTACTGCTCTTTCTACTTCTCTGACTGTCCAGGTAACAATGATGCATTTTAAGTGCTGATCCAGATGAAATACCTCATATTAAGCACTCAGTCTCAGCATCATAACTTCTTACCTGAGGTCAGGAAATGTTCTTCACTGTCTTCAAAAGCTGCAACATTGCTCAAACTTTTAAAAATCTGATGCTTATCATCAAAGGGTTTAATTACATGTTTCTCACTGAATTTTCATGGTATTAATCATGTGTGCCTCTGGAAAGAAATATCACCTAAGACTGCTGCAGGAAGCCAATGGGTTTCAATGCATTTACTCATAACTATTTTGGCTTCTCATAAATTATTTATTAAGACTTCAGGTACCAAGCAGCAAGCAGCCAGACTGCTTGGTAGTAACCTATCTAAAATGTTATTTGGAAGACAAAATAATAAGATGTGTGCAAAAAAGGAGAGAAGGGGACTCAGCTGTAAGGTAAAAACAACAGGTGATCTCTTGGTAATCAGTGGCACACGATTCCTAATGTTTCAATATCTCTCTGCAATACATCCCTAATGTAAAGTGTAACATACTTTGCTACAATAGCAACCATATATATGCACACACACACATCCACAAATCTATATGAATATACACATCTATAAATGAAAGCAGTGAATTACAGAATTTCCAGCGTGTAAGACCATATCCAGTACAACTTCAAGCCGTGGGAAAGGAGAGAAATAACCAGGAAGAAATGGTATCTCATCTGAAGTTTAATGACACAGGAATCAAAAAGCAGCACATGAATATGATCAGCTCAGAAGCCACAGTGTTGTCACGGGATTGAACTGCTGGGTCTTGACAAAAGCTAGAATGCACCATGAAGAGAAAGATGGAAATTGTCAGACTACTCCCACTTAAAGCAGAAGTAGTAATAGGAATAACAATAAATCCTTTAATTTGTTTTGTGTGTGGAATGGAAGGAAACAGAAGGAATACAGGAGGTAAAAAATATCTGTTTGAAAAGAATCATGTCAATAAACATCAAACATCTTGAACACTTTCCACGCTTTCTTCAGGGTGATTTAACTGGCTCCACAAGTTCTCTCCAAACGCAGTTAGCCCTGACAGCACTTCTGACTTGCTGTCCCTGACTGTTTAACCAATTTCTCAAGACTAAGAGAAACAGTTCTCTTGTCACATCAGAAAGATAAATAATCTGTTAATACGCCTCTTAATATACAAATTCTATTTTTTCCCCAATTTTCTAGTTCTCTCCTATTTATTGTATTTTCAGAATGATGCCTCCAAACACCACACTGAACATTATTCTTGCAAATATCTGTGGTGTAACTTCCCTTTTGAATGGCTTACGTATTTCAGCTCTGTTTTATGCACATTTCTAAATCATAACCTTGTTTTCTTTGCCTAACAATTACTCACAATTCTACATTTTCTGCAAAAGCAGATTTTGAATAGTATTCCAAGATGTAGAAAAATAACAACTTTCTTATTCTCGCTTGCCTTTTCTCTGTTTACAGAGATAATTTGTTGCATTGATAGGAATTATAGCCAATTTTGGAAACTTCATGATTTAATATATACTCAGTGAGCATTCTAAACTCCAATGAAAGAGATTTCTCTTGAAATACTCACTTTACCACAGCTTGTCATAACAACCTGTGTCATCATCTTGCTCAAAACCCACTAAGAATTAGTCTGACTCCTTTATCCTCTCTAATATGCAATATTTCATAACTACTAGACTCAAAAGAAGATCACATCAATTCTCTCTTGCTCTCTCTCCTTCTGAGCCACCAGGTCAGCAAACCTTTTGGTGAGGGTAGAACTGTGCAACTCAAGATCTGCAACATGCACTGCTCTATAGAAAATGTGAAAATGCAAAAATTCACAATAGCAAACTCAGAGGCATCTCTCTAAATCCTTTTGGGATGAAACCACATTTTTCTAATACATTTTTAAAATTTAATTCTCTAATTCCAATTTAATACATAGTGTGCAGAAGAAAAGATATTCAAAATACACACAAAAGGGATTTTCTACAGTTGTTTACTTTCCTTTTTCAGTACCATCCAAAAGTACAATACCCAAGACAATATGGCTGAGCATGATTTAAATAGAAACTAAATGGAAACTTAATGCAAAAAATCTGAAGTGTGGAAAACAGTCTGGTTTTGTTTGCTAAGTGGCCTCACACTAAGCTTTTGATCCAGGTGTTGTGGGAATGGAACTGACACATACTACACTTCCAAGATTTTAATGATGCCCAGAGCTTTCATTTTCTTTTACGTTCTGACAATGGGAAACATGGTCTCCTTATGTACGACATAAAATCTAATAAAGGAGCCAGCTGTTCCTTCCCTGGTGAACCCTGCAACTCCAATCTGAATACAGGGTTTCTGAGAAAAAAATGTGGAGTAATTGCACTGTACCTGGGTGAGTACAATACACTCGACCCTTTTTACTGTCTACATATATCAAGCTCAAAATTGCAGAGGACAGGTATAGACCAGCAAAATAATCACCTGTTTAACAGCTAGCAGGTTTTACATAGTTTCTTGGCTTTCCCTATCCCTGTATCCTACAATATATCCTTTCCTTCCCAACATCTCTCAAACATCTATTGCAATAATGCAAACTGACATATCTGTTCTGCCAAATGCTGGCTGCCTACTGAAACAGCCAAAGCAAATATTGTACAGTAAGTGTGCTAATTGAGAGACCCTCCAACATCACAGGCCAAGTTTTGCTCTTGGCAACAATAGCAAGCACTGATATTTGTGAGAGCACAATCTCAGGACTGCTTAATTTTCCCATCTTCCTTCTTACTATGGTCTAAAAAATTCAAGAGATTGTTACAATATCTGTATTGTGGAAAATACCTTCCAGCTGCAGAAATGTTGCTCAGTCATGTTGCTCTAAGTGCCATCATGGGGACACATCCACACTCCATGCTTGGAGAACAAATGAGGGAACCACCAGAGCTCTTGCTCCTGTATTTGAATTGCAACCCTCGATCTCAGCTAGTAAGCGACAGCAATAGTGAAGAAATGTCAAAGAAATGCAGTTTTATCAGTTAAGCTAAGTTTTAACTTAGCACACACATGCTCTTCTGGCAGGTCATGCTTCAGTGTTCCAGGGTTCTCTCCCAGTCATTCTTGCCTGGGCACAGTCAGGTGCCCTGGGATAGCAAGGATAGGAGAGAGCCTGAGCTTGAGGGTGAGGATTCCTGTACACATCCAGGTTCAAATGCCAGATGGAGAGCCCCAACACCCTTTCCCTGTCTCTACAAGAACCAAAATAAAACTACACAAACGCACAGAAACTCCAAAATTAGAGAGGGGGAAAAAAAAAAAAGCTTTGCCAGATTTGTAGGTGCCATCACACTAATTACCATACTTCAGAACTCTCCATTGGTTGGCTGTGGCATGAAGTGCAACATTATTTTTTTAATCTATATATTCACACCCTTCTGCTATAGATGTCAGAAAGGAGACCCCAAGAATTATCTTGACCTGTAGTCATCTCAGGGGGTATCTACCTGCTCACCAGAGCAATCTGCTATTATCTATGCAGTCATATTTACTGCTGTAAACGTCAGTCAGTAGACACTGACAATATAGTATCCGGCGGATAATCACCCACTGGACAGAGTGATCTCAGAAAACAGTTTTTCACATCCCTGAACCTTGTTTTGCTGCCCCTTCCCAATCACCTTCCTCATCAAGAGTTTCCTAGCTCAGTATATACAAACACCACGGATATCGAAAAGCTACAGTAATTTCTGAAGAGAAGATTTCTTCTCTAAGAATTTTTCCTCCAAATCCCTGAGTATGGAATTTATTCTCAAGGACTTGCTTTTCCACTGTAACTCTTTCTTCATGTTTATTCATGAAGATTAAATAGATTCTGTAATGCAAGCAGTTGAGCAGGTGCTAAATTTATCCTAATACTGAGGCCAAAACATGGCAAGATACACGTTCCCTTTGGAAAAGGAAGAATCAGGCTGATCCCAACCTTCATCAGCCCAGTTTGCTGTCTGCTGGACTCAATACCAAACATGTTCTCATTGTTTCTTTGGAAATTAAATAAGATTTTTTTTTTACATTCTAAACTTTAAATAAATATTTTTCAGCAAAAGCAATGAAGTAACTGGGGATTATTCACTTACCTATTGAAGTTATAGCAAATCCAAGCCATATGCACAGCAGTTCAGTTATCCATGTTAGGAATCCATCACCACATGGAAAGGAAAAGTAAGAAAAAAGAAAACAGTTAGCTATTTTGCACCTTTTCTCAAATGAGAAAAGCATTAAAACAAACCTATAAACAACAATCAGTGTTAGCTTCTGCCATGAACATTCATTTAAGCAGGTACCTGCTAATGCTGGTTTTTTTCCTTACCATCCATTATAGCAAGTGGGCTGTTAAAGCAGCTATTTAAAGAAAATGTTGAACGGTACTTACACTACACATAAACAAAATTCAAACAATCCTGTTACACTTGATAGCAGGCTACAGTCAAATAGTTTCACAGCATTTTTGTAAATCACTTGAATACACTCTTTTATCTGAATATCAGCAGGCAGAAGGCCAAGATGGAAATTATGGAATGAGAGGGAAATTGAACAATTCAGATATGTTTATGGAAAGCTCACAAATCAGGGCATCTCATTTGGCACCAAATAAAGCTGTTATTCATGATGTGCAGCTACAAAAAGGAAAGCTGTTCTCTGCTATGAAGTGCAGCCACGAGCTAAAGGAAATGGTTTCTCGGCAGAAATAATGTAGATTGACATTCTTGGGGTGTCCTGTGCAGGGCCAGGAGCTGGACCTGATGATCCTGACAGGTCCCTTCCACCTAAGCATGTTCTGTGATTGTATGATTGTCATAAAAATATGGCAATAACCACTGGACCCCAAGCATGACCGTGAGTATCGCTGACCGCTATGCCAGCTGAAATCAAATTAATAAATTACACTGGCACACCTTTTCCTTCAACCACATTTCTTAGATATGTTGTAATGATCCTCACCAACAAACTTCATCTCTGAGTTAAATAAATACATGAGTTCCCCATCACACCCAAAGGAAGACACTGCTTTGCAGAGAGCATCTCTTCATGGGAACTTCTAAGATCATTTGCTGGGCTACTTGAAAGGTACAGTGACTACACCACTTCCCATAGTTAAATTCTAATGCATTCCATGGTGTGGCCTGCTCTTCAGATTTGGCAAATTACATTTTACCTTGTAGATCAACATGCTAAAAAGCCATTTAATATGGTTTATATAAGTTGGCATTAGAACTCCAAAATTTTGAATGAACTTTGGTACCTATCAAATAGCTGACTTTACCAGCCTGTGTATGAAAGAGAAAGCACCTGCTTTGTTGTCACTCTTCCTACAGTGTTTTTTGCAAGATATCAAAATCAGCATTGAATAAAATTTTTTTATTGATTCATGCAAGTCAAAATTTATTTACAAGACTGGAGGAGCAAATACTCAATACTGAAAAGTGAGAAGGAAGACTGGGTTTATTCTGCATTAAAGATGGACCTTAAAACAACACCTGTGATAAAAAGGTTACTTCACTTCTCAAAGATTCCTTTTACCTGACAGTGTTTTAGCTCCTTTGCAGCTTATGTATTTCAAACACTCAGCCTACCCAGAGGCCTCTAAGCTGAGATGTGTGCTGATCTCTTTAGATGTGTCACACAGATATAGGCTGCTTCAATTCATTTAATTGGGGAGATCAAGGGAGAGCCCTTGTATTCATATTGTTCCATTGTTTGTGTGCAGTTCAGTCTTTGCTATCATGAGCAATACAAACAAAAGGCATTATTAAGTGAAATGCGCTTTGCTCTTCCATGCCTAATAACGTGCCAAATATGAGCCTACAACCTTGAAGCTGAGAGGTCAACCTCTGGAAGAATCAGGAAAAGAGAAATTTCCTTCAGTAATCTCATCATTCAGGGATAGTGCTGAAGTAGGGATGGGGAAATGTGATATCCTATTGTTTTACTAATTGTGGACTTTTCTATTCCACTCTAATGTATGCATATCATGATTCATTAATGTATATGCTCACGTGTTTTAAAAAAGCAAGGAATCACTATGAGCATGCTGATGCTAAGAAAACAGTTTTAATAAACATCCTGTTCTTAAAAATAAAATAAACAAGCCTAAGAAACAAAACATTCTTTTATAACCTCCCACTTCTTTTAAAAACACAAAGATAAAAAGACAACAATGACATAAACTGGGAAACGCTGTTGTTACAAAACAACAAAAAAAGCCCAACACTTTAATATGAAAACACTTATCTCCCACTAAAAGTCTTAACATTCCACGTCTCCCACAGTTTGAGTGATATTTCTAATTATTCTTTCTATGAATTCCTGTTACACGCTAAAAAGAATAAATCAACCTTTTCCCTAGAATCCTTCAGCAGTATTTTTTTTCTCTCTCTCATCCAACAATGGTTACAAATACCAAGAAAAACACCACATTTTTGTGGACTTTTGATTTTTTGGCAGTCATAGACCACCCGTTCCTTGGTTTGTGTAAAAAGCCACAGCTCAGCTGAAGTCAGTGGTGAAGCTTCAGCTTCCCTTGAGTCATGCACATGACACGGGAAATATTTGTTATGGAAATTATTCTGCCTTTTACAGCCCAGATATTCAGAAAACTATGGCTGCTTTCCTGAGGACTAGAAACCACCTTCTTGCTGGCTATTGTGTGCACATTTAAAGTGCAATAAGGGGCATTCATTGCCAAAGGACACTGCATTTGTACATCCATTTCTCTGATAACCTGTATAATACCTCAGTGAGGATTAAGCAGAAGGGAGAGATCCACAGAGAAACCAGTGGTGCTGTCATTATTTCACAGGGAAAAATTACATTATCTTTTCCAGTTTTTGACAGAAAATTACTGACTTAAACAGTTTTGCAAGTTTATCTGCTTTCAAGGGGGTCATTCAGAGGTCTCCACTGTTCTCTTTCATATTCTCATGACAGTTGATTGAACCCTTGATCTTTGACCTGGACAGAAATTAACCCTCCACATTCCACCTTTCACACAGAGACATTAATATTCCTAATAATGAGAGGTTATTAAAATCTTTAAAATCCAATGAAGCATTTCAAGGACAGTGGAATTAGATTTCAGCAAATACCTATAGATTTATTGCATAATGAAAACCATGTTTGGATCTATGCTCCAAGGCTGCAGTTCAGCCAGCCTTTGCTGACTGGAAAAGGGCCACTTGACTAATTTAACTTGATCTGTGAGAGAGGGAAAACCCTTTTTACAGACATATGCAGCTATACATTATGCCTCTCACCCCTTTCCACCCTTACCTTTGGAAGAAATATTATTTGTTATACAAATTTAAAATAGAGCACTGAGAGATGTGATGCCCCAAATGCTCTGCCAGGCACAGGGATACATGGTAAAAAGGCACAGCTGAGGTTCCTAATTCACTAGACTGATCTCAAAGTTATTGCACCACTTTCTGTACCTTATACACTCAAGCCTTTAATTTTTGGAACAGTCCTTCTGCTAGCCTGTGGCTGCCCAGCTTTTCTATGTCACTCGACTGAAATTCCCTGGTTGGTCCATGATAAGAAATCTACCTATGTATTTTCCATGACTAAAAAGGTTATCAGGAACAAGAGGAATTGCACTAACAGAACAGACTGAGACCTGAGTAAAAAACCCCAAGAAACTGAAGTAAAACTAAAATAAAAATTACCATGGAAAGAGAAAATGGGAAAAAGAATCAAGATCTTCTAGAATTTAAAGCTATGAGACCAGAAGGATTAGCAAATATACTTATGGAGGGAACAAGGAAAACCTGTTGCAACAATCATCTTGAGGTCCTGTCATTCTGCCATCTGAACCAAAAGTGGAGAAATAAACTGTAATAAATCACACCAAATTACCACTTTTGATTGCTACTTGCTGAAATGGAGTTTGATGCAGGATCCCTTCTCCCATCTGTACCCCCTTACAGAGCCTGGAGAAATGCAGCTGGTGCAATACACGGACTTTATGATTGCTGATATTTTTAATGATTGCTCAGCTTGTCTGAAGATGCTGTCAAAATTCGTTGTCAAGTTCCCACTAAAGTAAGTATGAGATAAATGATATTGCATAGCAGTGCAACATAAATATAAATGGTTTCATTCTTTCCTTCCTTCCTTTCTCGTACACTTATAGTTTCCATAAGCAAATTAAACACATGCATATTTCTTTTAAACCTGTTACTCTACATTCAGCTGTGATATGGAAGCTATACTAGCACTCTTCAAAACTAACTCCTCATTAATGCATTTGTGATATCATACATTTATGGCATGCCTTTACATTCTGTGTCAATGTGAAATCCCAGATCCCACCTCCCTGGAATAGGCATAATCTGCAAGAGAGTTGTTCCCAAAATATCAGATTTTGCAAAAGATGGAAACTCTCAGAACAGAAACATGTTCAATATATCCACCAATATTCTCCCTAAGCCTGCCAAAATGTTCTGGTTTGACAGCTGCACCAGGGCTAAAGAAGAAAGTAGTGCCTCTGGACTGGCTTCTGCTGTTTTCTTTCCAGAGGTGCCAGGACAGAGTGGAGCAAAGAGCAGCTCCTGAAGAAGAGCAAAAACCCAATGGCAGCTGCCAGCTTCTAAAACTGTTGCGCCACTTAAGATTACCAGGGGTTGCAGCCAAAAGTACAGACTAAACAGGACAAAATATTAACTACTAACAGTAGCTAACACACAAAATACCCAACACAACATTCTGTTTGCCTTGTCAGTCCTAACTGATTCATTACATATTGAGCTGGAATAGCAAGGGTAGAAGAGCAACCAGGATTTGTGAAACCGTAACAGAGACTGTAATTCCAAGCAGAAGTCATCTCATTTGCAGTGACTGACTCTGGGAGTCATTGGCTTTGGCAAAGCTAAATTAGAAAATTTGAAAGAAAACAGTATTACCAGCATGAGTGCACTTTTTTCTTTAAATTGCTTTATGACTTAATTGAAGAGAATTTTTTTATATTTTCTTTTTGGACCAGACATTCACGTTTAGGATAGCAGAATATTTATACCTGCCTAATTAAAAATGACATATACCTAGCAGCTGTGAAGGTTACCAGAGGTACATTTTGATATCTATTTGTAACCTTTATTAACACAAATAGGTTTTGGCCAAGTAGTCAATGACTGTATGGAATGGATTCTACATTAATCTCGGTTCTGGTGATTAAGTGTCACTGCTGTGGCTGAGTCAGAAAAAGCTGGAAAATCCTCCTCCAGTAGTTGCCTACTGCCATCATCAGTTCCTGACCTCACCAAGACCAGAAGAACAATTGAGGTTTCAGTCTCCTTTTCTATGCATTACAAAGAATGACAAAACTCTTTGGAACAGACACGGGCAAGTCTGCTATAGCAGAAACCCAAGAGGGAGGCAACTCAAGCTGTATGTAAAGCACCATGATACAAAAGAGGTTAAAAATATCAGGACTATCCAAATACTTTTTGAACATATCATACAGTGTACCAGGTGTGATATGGACTCAAATGTGGTCACAAGGGTTCATTTACTTAATATCTTTCAGAATGTTTGCTGTATTTCTGTTAAAACTGAACCTACAGACAATCTAAATACGTTATACTGTGACGATTCATGTATAGAAAATTATGTGTACTTGTATATACACACACTTCCATATATATTTCAGCTGGACTCCCATTTCTTCATTACAGAGACAATAGAAACACTATCTTTTTCAAAGACTGAGACACATAAATGACATGACTGAGAAGCAAGTCCTGAGGAAATACAGACTAGCTGAGAATACAACAGCACCCTCCCAAAGCACCTGGGATTCTTGTCCCTTGAACAAGCAAATATGCCAAGTTCAAGATCTTTGTCTCTCCAGCCATTGCCTCTCCAGGCATTCACTAACCTGAGGGTTGAGTGTATTTAGGATTAATTGGAGCTCCAAGTTAGGATCGCTGCATAAGTGACACTGTGGCTTTTTAATAAATAAATAAGCATAGATATATGTATAGATGATATACAGGCAATTTGGAAACACTAAGGTATCTTAAAGATCAGAAAATACAAAATATAGGCTATAAATAGGAATAAAATAAAAAAAAAATAATATCAGTAATAAAAAGATACTTTATTTATTAAAATGAACTTGTAGTGTTAGGTTACCACCCGTTTACTGTCACAGAGCTGACATTATTCACCTTAATAAGGCCTTTTTTCCCTACCTTCCGGGAAAATAATATACAGTAGCCCTTTGCTTCTGTTTTCTAGAACTTGGAGGGCACATAAACCACATCCAGGAACATACCCCAGCTTTATTGTTCTTTGTTCTACGAACTGTGTGTGTCCTCAAAATGTCATCAGCGATAAACTGTAAAAGGCATCACACCAAGTCATTAAAAGACACTCCCTAAGGCAAGAGGCCACAGACTGAAATTGCCCACTATCTTATTTACACATTTGGCCCACCTAGGTACGGCAGCTCCGCGGCCTGGTTATTAAGTACGAATTTCCATACATTACAAGTGCGTTTAATTCCCGGCCAGCCGAGGACAACGGGGGGAAGTGATGTTTATTTAATCCCTGGGTTAGATTTTCCAGCGGTGAACGGTCACCCCCGGAACACGACGGGCCCCCCGGGGGCAGTCACCTGTCACCCGTGGCAGGCAGGGGCGGTGTGACAGCCGCGCCACTCGCTGTGACAGCGGCCGGGGCTCGCACACACCGGCCTTGGCCGGTCCCCCTTGCGCCCAACGGGACTGTGGGCTGACTGCTGAGAGCTCCACCAGGCAGGCAACCAAACAAAATCACCACCCAGCTACAAAGAACCGGGCAAACAAAGGGCAGCTCCCAACCAATAACCCGAAATCTGTTCTGGCTTCTTCTCCGGAGTAAATTAGGATAAGATCCATCAGAAACATCAGAGCTACAGAAGGCTGCAAAAACAAAGTTGAGAAGAGGGAAAAAAACCCATAATACTTGAAACAACATCAAATCCTCTCTTTTTATTCAAATTTTCATTTTAAAATGCATTTCATTGTTTTATTTTGTTTTTTTCAACTATGTTTATGTCTCCAACTGTAAAATTCTACACCAGCTTCAAGTGATCAAATCAATTGACAAGTAATTATGGAGTAGATGCAGTTTTCATTGTTAAACCCATTTCCAAGGCAAGAGGCTGGATTTTCAGATATGGGAATATCACCTGGCACTGTTATTTCCTATAACAAACCCATATAGAAAAGCCAGTGCAGTCTCAGGGCCCAAAATAGCCTCTGATCCAAAGCAAGTAATATTTCTAATTTTGATACTTCAAATGCACACACAAACATTCCCCAGGAGAATGTACTTGGTACTGAAAACTCCATCGATATGAGATCTGATGCTGCTTGATAAAGCACTGGTGCTTTCTATTTGAATTTATATTACACTGTTTTTCATTTTTCAGAAGCCTTTGGACATTAATCACCAAGTTAGCACATGTTGTGAACTGCAGTGTTGAAAATTACTTCTATGCTTCTGAAGACAACTGCTCTTACTATGTAATGCCATTCTTTCATTGTTTCTTTCATTGTTGTTTTTTGGGTGTTTTTTGTTTGGTTGGTTGGTTTGTTTTGTTTTTTTTTTTTTAATGTATAGGCTTAACTAGTCCACTTCATGTCGATTTTTAACTAGTCCTATACAACTTGGCCAAAAATCAAAAAATGCAGATTAAGTATAAATCACAACACAGGAGTGGCATGTGGAAGGTGATCTCTGCAGAGATTTCAGTAGCAAGATGATCTGTCATAATTCCTTTCACCAGTGCAGGTAAACCTAAAGATATACATCAGCTGATGTCCTAATCCAGAAAACCTACTTTTTGACTCCAATGAAGGGAGGAAAAGGAAGACTATCTTTAATTGATTCTTGACAAGAGCAGTAGTTTCCTTTTCTTTTCTAAGATCTTTTCCTAAGAAGTTCCCATGTACAGGTTTGGCATAATGTTACCAACACACTAAATCCATCAAAAAGAAGAAATAATCACAGAGTTACAGCTGCATTTAAAAATGTTCTTCAAATGAAACAGGTCAACGAAATGGAATACAAAACAAAACACTCAGAAAGAGGAGCATTTTTGATTATTTCATTCTTACTTCATTTGTGCAGTTTACCGACTAAACAAAGTTGGCACTCAGACCCTATTGCTGGACAAGTTATAATCCTTATTTACAAAGAATTTCTCTGGTCTAAAAAATACAATGATTGTCATTTTGCTAAAAGAAGAAAATACAAATACTGCCCATGGTCACAGTTTAAATGTGGATCATCCTTCCTACTGCAACATTCCTTTATCTAGAATTAATAACTAGATCACACATGAATAAACATGTATCAGTTACACAGGCTTTTCAATTTGCCTGCTTCTCTGGCTTTTTTTTTTTACCTTAGGTAATTCATTGTTTGTGGTATGAGTAAGTATGACAGTACCTTGTAGGGTCTCCACATGGAGGGTTTTCAAACCCAAAAAGTTTCCTTTAGGAACAGCTATGAAAATGTACACATGCCATGAGTGCTTGCAGCGTATTTTTCTTTCCACTGGTATTTTGTGACTATTTTTTTTCATCATTACATGCAAGTTAAGAGAAGAAGGGCAAAGTGTCTGTCAAACTTTGCCCTCACAACCACCTACAGAGATACCTCTTGCCCCAGCTACCAGCCAGAAACAGCATGATATCTGCAGCTTCCAGAGAAATATTAGGCTTAGAAATTCTGGAGAGATCTGTCAGGTCCTGTTTTGCTGGAGGATGATTCTTAAGTAAAGCCATCAGAACTAACCTGCTTTAGGGGATAAAATTCCCCGTTTCCTAACCCAACCCTGCAAAAGCAAATGATAAAGATTTTGTTGACTTCAGCAGAGTCAAAGTTTGAGAATATGAACTGACTTCTGCAATAACTTCCAAGTGATGTCATCCAAATGAGAGAAGGGAGATAGGAGTACAAGGCACCTTATGTCAGCCAGCCCTTTAATAATACAAAAAGCAGAGCATGGCATGCCTACCATAAAACAGAGACATTTCTTCATGATCAGCGTGGCAGAAATCGAAATTGAGCATGCCAATGTGACATTGGAGAAAACACTATTTATGCCTAAAGCAAAAGAAAAACTGTTGAGGACCATTTTATTCAGGTGAAAATATGGCTTATATAATCCTGCCAAGGTCACTAATACATAGACTCTGCTAATGCTGAACTGCTGTCACGAAAGTTAAAGCTGCCCAAGGGCTTCTGCTACTTACACAATTGCTAAAAGATTTCAAAGAAATGTGAAGAAAAATACGAGTAGAACATGACAGCCTGCACTGTTCACTACTCTTCTACAGATTTCTCCTTCTCCCTTTAGGATATCCACAGCATGTGGTATTGTCCCTGATGCGTTTCCATGAATGTGCCCTAATATCCTGGAGGGAAATGAAAGAGCCCTATCATGCTGCTTTTTCATTTAAATTAGAGAAGATTCTGTATCCTGAATGATCAGAATAGTGTCCTTAATATGTAGAGCAATGAACTAGCTGCCAGTGAAGGCAGGATTCCTGATTTCATGGACCAATGGTCTAATCTACTAAGGCAAATTCTTCTTCCCACATATGACAACTGTGAGCTTTAGCCATAACATTCAAAACAATGAGATCATGAAAATTCATTTTTGAGAGACAGATGGATGATATCCATTATTAATGGAGCCCCAAACAGAATATTTCCCTAAACAATGCATGTAGAGCCTTTATCAAGATCTGTCAGGCAAAAAAAACTTGACACAATAAAAATGATAATGAAAAAGTTCAGTTTTACAAGGATAGATAATACAGGTAAATGCATCTAATATTAAAGTCCACTTATTGACAACAATTCAATAAGCAGTTACCTAGTGACATTCAATAGCTTCACCTAATTAAACTTCCACAACTGCAACTCTCTTTTCATATTTTACATTAAAAAAATTGTGGTGATGGAAGAAAGAGTCCTTTCCTTTGAATTTCATACTGTCAAAACAAAATGCCACCTTAAAAAGCCAAGACGGTGATAGAACCACACCTCAATACAGACACCTGAACAAAATTATTATCTTCCAGAAGCCCAGTTATAACCAGGGGGAAAAGAGCAGGGTTGGGAGAGGTCGGTTTGAAGGACTAAAGTTGGGTTACTTCAACATATGATACTTCATCAGAGGGCAACATAAAACCCTTAAAAACAAAAGAAAGCCAAGCACTCTGCCCTCCAGTCAAATTGGCAGTGTTCATGTGTCACCATGAGACTAAGAACAGCACCAGATTTCTCCTACAAAGAGAATGGCTCTCAGCTTGGACATAGCAGTGACATTTTTCTAGATGCATTATGTGAAAACGAGTGACTTCTGATCTCTGCCTCATCTCCCTGCAGTCTTGAAATGATAAAAACCAACCTGATAGATTTATGAGTTCTCAAGCTGAGACAAATGATAGTGATTCTGTCTCTCAAGAAAATAACAATCACTATTCCTGGTTTTCCTTCTTTTCAGAATACCTAGACTACATGAAAAAATAAAATGTTGATACATAAAAAAAAGAAGACATTTTTGTAAGGTAACCTTATCTCCCTAAGACTTTGAAGATGTTTTTGCTTGTTATGTTATTTATGTTAAAAATTGTCCATGTGTGTAGGATTATTTCCTTGCCTAAAAATGCACCAAATTCAGCATGCCCAGGCCAAGAAGAGACAATTCTTAGGCAATCTGGTAACTGATTTAAAAAAAAAAAAAAAAGTATATTAGTATTTTGCTACTAAAAAAAGCAAAACCCAAAGTTTGAAAGTGTCATACATGTAGTTACGTGGATAATTGCTTCCTGTCCAGACAAGTGCTGTCCTTTCTCCTTTGTCTGCTCGTTCCCATTCTCAGATTCCTCAGTATTCCATCTCCTGCTCCATGCATCTATTCATCTGCCCTATGATAATCCTATTGGTAAATTCCAGTGTAGAAGTGTTAATATCTTTCCCAATATAAAAGTGTTAATGTCTTTGAAACAGTGACCATTTGTCAGTCAAATGTGGATAGCCCTGATAACTTCAAGTGACAAGTAATCCCATTCTGTAATGGCTCTAAAGTAAATCAAAGATTAAGACATGAAAACGGTACTGCTTTTAAAGTAAAAAGGAAAGAAATTGTTTAAAACACCCATTCCCTCATTCCTTTCTCATAACTAGCTCAGCTAAGTAATGGGAAATACTATCCAGTTTACATCAGTGATACAGTGAAGGCACTCCTTTTCAAAGAATCCTTTTCCATCTCTTATTCATTCTTCCAACCTCTCACATTTATCTCAAAACCATGAAGAGTTTTTTACTGAGTCAGAGCTGACTTCAAGTTAAGACAAAATTATCAGGAATAATGAACATTTCCCATGACTGAATCCTGAAGTCAGGTTTGCTCAAGTGGCTACAACCTCTCTGCTTCTTCAATCTTCCCTCATTACTGAAAGAAAGAAAGTCTGGCCCCAGTTCTGACTCTTCCCTTTCCTGATGCAAAAGGAGCTTGGTATTAGTCAAGTCTCAACATCTCCTTCCCTTCTTAAAAAAAAAAAAAATATTTTCATTTTCCTTATGCAACACAACACTGGAGCCATCTCTGTTCTAGAGTATGATCTGCAGGAAAACAAGTCCAGTAGGTCAGCCCCAGATTCAAAACCAAGTGTCCCTTTAGTTACAACTGCAGGTGGTAATAATTGGCAAGTTATATTTGGACACACAGTGCACTTAACACATGACTGGAACCCTCAACTATACACAAGATTGCTAAAAGCAACGTTTCCAGGCACATCAAAGTCCCTTCACTTTCAGTCGCAACTTTTAAAGTTATTCCCTTGTTTCTCCTCTGTTGGTGAACAGCAAAACGTAGCAGAACTCACCTCAGCAGTAATGCATTACTTTTCCTTCAGCAAAAAGACTGAGGCAGGTGGCACTTGGCCAAGATATTTATGATGTGCAAGTTGTCCCAGACTCAGCAACCACCTCTCTGCTCTGGGTCTGGGGACTGAGCTGAGCTAACACAATGTAGGAACTGCCAGCTGGGCATGTGCCAAGGATCCTTCCAATTGCTTTGAATTTTAGCTTTTAATTTTTCCCTAATACAAATTCAGCATGACAAAGAAGTCCTTGATGGAGACTATGTGGTGATTGTGTTTCAGATTGCAATCATAGACATTTTTGCCACAGCAGAATCATTTCAAAAATAGATATACAATTACCAGAATGGCTGTGATTTTTATTCAGCACTTAGAAACCTGGATGTGCTGAAAACAGCTCATATTGTCAGCTTGTTTCTCCTTTCACAGTTTCATGCACCTTAGTCCATGTCATGTCCCTGGTTTTAAGAACTGTAGAGTTCTTAACTAACAGGAGCAGATCTGTAGAATAAAGGGCTTGGCACCAAGAATTTAATTTCCACAGCATCGGTCATTGTGGCAGAGCCCTTTTAGACTAGACCTAGGCCACTACCAAACAATGCTCACAGGCTTCTGAAACATATTAGAGTTTCTTCTGAAACACATTAGAGTTTCTTCTGAAACACACATTTTGATTTAGTTCCTCCAGAAAGGAGCAAAGCTCCCATGGCCCAACATCCCTCTTCAACAGGAGGCAGAGGACAGTAATGGGATAATCACAACATTTGCTTTTCAAGAACAACACTTCTGATTTATCCTAAAATGCTGAAGTAGAGGAACCCTTTCATTTCCCTTAAGTTTTTGCCTCAGGTGATAGGCTTTCTGCACCTGCCTCAGAACAAAAATAAAACAACCAGAAAAGATTTCTAAAGAGTGGCTCTCTACCATCACTTACATGGCGAGACTACATGGAGATTAAA
>VYXF01011919.1:459511-471427 GCA_013397295.1 Polioptila caerulea
GGAACCCTTTCATTTCCCTTAAGTTTTTGCCTCAGGTGATGGGCTGACTTTCTGCACCTGCCTCAGAACAAAAGTAAAACAACCAGATAAGATTTCTGAAGAGTGGCTCGAAGACCAGAGGGAAGCAATTACTTCATTGCTTTTAAGGACAGAACACCACTGACCATTCAGTGAAGACTGAATTTGGTTCATGTATATTAATAAAGCATTTCATATTTCCAAACATTTTAATTCTGATCCTGTCCTCCACAGCAAAGAGTAGAGGACAGCAATCACATCACTTTCCACTGTAGCCTCATGGCTAGCACATGATCAGCACAATCAGATCAGCTGTGGATCCTGGCAAATAAAGCCCCTTCCAAAAATTCAAAGGTGAAATGGAAAAAATCAGATATTTTAATACCTACAGAAGTTGCAGATTAAATAATACATTTGAGGGAAAGAATTTAAATATAAAAAAATAACAACTACTATAACCTCAACTGAAAATACTTTACTGAAAAAAGTTTTCAGTATTACAACATTCACAACTCCAGCTGCACTTACACGGCTACAGCTTCAAAATCTTGGCTACCATTCTACTGTTACTTGGAAAAAGAGCAAAGTGTTAAGCATGAGGCCAGGCAGTGGGGCTTGGAGAGGGGGGATACTGTCTAACCAAAGCATTAGACAGCTGAAAGTGAAGCAATCCTATTTCCCATGCTTTGCATATTATTACCCTTCCCCTGCAGGTCACCACTCAATGCCTCCTTGCTTCCACTAGAAATATCTGCTTCCACTACTAACATAGAAATACTCATGTCATTGTACATTTTAAAGAAGTCTAAACTGTACAATTCCATGCTGTATGACTACCAAAATGTACATGAAAATTCAGCTCTAAACAAATAAAAAAAAATTCTAATGGAATCTGGTGAGCGAAACAAGTAGTGTGCCTAACGTATCACATGGGAGATGCTGCAGGAATTAGCCTGTGTTGAGTTAGTTCATGTCCCCAAAGAGTTGTATTTGAGCTTTTTGAAGCTGCTCACTCAGAGGGATTATCTCATTCAATCTGCTTTAATCACAACTAAATGCCTTCAATTGGTATATACTGGGACAGAATTAGAGAATCAGAAGCTCCCAAAATCCATGTGATGGGCTTAGGGCAGTGGGATAGAAAAGAAAAAAAAAAAAAGAAACACTGTAAAGATTAAAAAAAACCTAAACTCTTTTGTTACTCCATAATTGAAGCTTACATGTTTGATTTACTGTATGGTAATGGAGTCACACCAGAATAAATCCAAGAAAATTAAGCGGGACACAGGTAAAGCAACTGATACAGCTTTGGGGGTTGGAATGCTGTATGTTTCATAAATATTCACTGTGAGCACGACAGCCATATTATCTTCCTACTTCAAGAGTCTCAAATAATATCAAAATTTTTCAAGAAGGCCGTGAGCGAACACAGATGTAATTGTGATTACGCGTACAACAAGCAAATGTTGCCATTATCGAATTTACCGTATGAGAAGTTCAGTGGGAACACAATGAAAATTGCAGTGCAGTATTTTCCTGGAAAACCTGCTGGGTAGGAACAGCAGCAGTTCTACCACGATATTAAAAATCTGAACCATCCACATGGATTTCAGAGTGAAGGCACAGATGGGCTACAGTCACATTTTCTGCCCATGTAAGTGTATGCACACCATTCCGTTGTCAATTTTCTCCCAACTGAGGGGTTCAACAATTTGACTGTTTGCTTATTGCTGTCAATAGATTCATACTTTACTCATGATTTAGAGCTATCAAATAATTTTATGCTGACATCAGTTGCCTCCCTGACAGCTCTAAAATACGAAATAACAAGCAGTTGGTGTCAGCACTCTTAAATCAAGCCCAAGGGCCCCCATGGCACCACACTATGGCAGCTTGTTACCGCTAAGCAAATGTCAGTCCAGTCAATGTGTGTAGGAGGTTGTCAACTCCCTGGTTGCAGCTGCCCTAATAACTAGTCCCTTCTAAGGTGAAATTCATAAAGCTACCACCACATCGCCTGAAACCCAAGGTGACAGAGGCTGGCACAGATAGCACAGCTTTCCCAGCCCAAGGAATGGTTGCCAGTCTGCCATACTGGGCTCTGTGGCTGTGCTTCAGAGAGGCTGTTACTCTGCTGATGCTTTTGCTAGAAAGTACAGACAACAGACAGCCATTAGCATGCAGGGATATGCTGTTTTTTAATCCTCACTTTCTATATTCCATGGTAAACAGCAGGCCACTTTTATCACTGCAATCTAGCCAGGGGCGTAGCTAGGAATTTGGAAAGTATACACACACATTGGCCTCCCTGTTGGTCCCCTGCCCTCACCATTCCCATAATCTCCCAAGGTAGACATACCATTACACATATCCCCATCACTAGCACAGCAGGTGCTATTAGATGGGGGATCTAGCAGCATGTTCATAAAAGGCCTGGCAAAGAACAAAAAAACCCCATTGCCCTCCATGAAATTAAAATTGTATGCTGTGGCGTGCACAGCACAAGCCTGCTTCCACTTGAATAACTTTTGAAACATCTTGCAACGCAAAACAAATCTGAAAATCTAACAAAAGAAAAAAGGAGCCAGATTTGAGTTCAGTCATACTACAGCAAAATTTCAGTTTTCAAAATTCTAGTACCTGGAGGAAAGCCTGAAGACTCTAAGAACTGTAACATTTCTTTTCTTTTAGCTTGAAAAAGGGGTTATATCTGCAGTAGCAGCAGGATTTGCTTTATTATTAGTATAGGACAGTACCTTTTGCAACTTCATTTTAAATACAGCCTGTAACACTAAGTCCCAGGATTATGCAAAGTAAGAAAAAGACAAATAGAGAGCACTGTATTTTCCAATAGATATGTATGATTTAGTCTTTGCAATTCGTTTACCTTCTTTCTTGTAGTTCGTTTACATGTAATATTCATCTTTAGGAATTTATGGTTATCTACCATAGCACTGTACACTGACCAAAATAGTTTGTGTTTAGGTGATCACTCCCTAAAACCCACAAAAGACCGTAAAAGCAGGCTTTATTTCCCAACTAAGAGAAAAGTACACCGAGACAGTCAGAGCACTGACCCTGAAATGACAGAAATACTCCCGTTTTTCCAAGGTCCTCTCCAGGATACACTGCAGCTTGCTATTAGAGTTAATCCGATAATACTCCATGAGCAGCTGAGGGTGTGCAAGCTGCTCCCCTCAACAGAGAATTTCACAAATACACAGGGAAATCCAGTTTAGGCTTCCCCATGTCTGAGTCCAGTGATGATGGGCAGTTAAGGAGGAGAGGGATCAAAGGGAGAATGCTTTGAAGGCAAAAGGCACCGGAGTTTGAAGAGGCAATTAATCTTTGTAAAGACTCAGAGAAGAGGAGGAAGATGGCTGTCACCTCAGCAAGACTGGAGACAATACAGTATTGCTTGTGTGACATTTTTATTTTTAATAAAGAAAAAGAAATCTGGCCTTTAGTACTGGACAAACAAGAGAGCAACAAATGGGATTTGGTTTAAAATGATAAATGGCACAATCATTTGTGACATTGTATTGTAAGTGTTTCTACATTACCCTGGTATGTCCTAGCAGTTTTTTCAACATGTATTGGCATTTAGAGAAATATTAGTGGGTGCCATTCTCATGCTAAGTCCTGGGATTTTGTGCTCTCTATCTTGAGAAAAATCCCACACTGTGACTGACTTAAAGAGCTGAAGTTTTACCTTACCAACCAGGAGGGAAAAAAACCAAAACAAATAAACAAATAATATAGCTTGATAGCTCTTCTATTTCTTCCTTTTACTCTCTATCATCTCAAAATTATTTTTTCTCCTCATTTTTTTCCTTTTCCCAGCTGAAAATTTCTCTGAGTTTGATTTTTCTTCTTTCTTTTCTTCTTTATTTTTTTCACAGATTAAATGACAGTGACCTGGAGAGTGACAGGAATGCCATTCCTGTTTGTACTGGACAAATTTGGAGGATATATTGATCACACAAATTAGGAGAATATTGCTGTAAGTAAACTTGGCCCTTTGGAGGCCAGAATTAAAATACCACTTTTCTCCATCAGAGCATGTCTAATTAAAAATAAGTCCAGGAAAGCAGCTGAAGAATGCTTTAGCTCAACTGTAACATGCTTTTCTACATAGCTGTGTCTTTAGGCTTCAGTACTCTCAATGCATTACCTTTTACACGAAGGAAAAAGAAATCCAGTTGTAAAAAAAGAAAACATAATTGCTTTCTATTTGACAAAGGGAAGCATGAGAGTTTATTCCTACAAGTAGTCTGAAGTGCTGCATAAGTAACTACTGTAATTTGTGTCACTCCAGGGGCAAATGCATGGGAATCCAACATCAGCACTGAAATAAGAGGAAAGAAGGCAAGAGAAGGACAGAGTGAGTAGCAGTGTCCCAGAGCAATTCTGTTCCTCCACCATCTGTCACAATCACCACCAGTCCCAAAAGACCTGGTTTAGAAAGGCCACTACGACTAATGAGCACTGGAGAAAGGTGGAATCCTGAATCAAGCTACATATAAACATCAAAAAGCCAAATAAACCCAGCAAAGCTCTTAATAAACCCTCAATACAGCATGACAAAGGTCTATCACTATTGGTCCCAGTGGTAGCTTGTTGGAGCTCACACTAAACCCTTAAGAGATGCACATGAAGTTAAGGAAAAAGACTCTCATCCTGGGGTTTGATTAGTTCCACCATTTTTTTCATTTTACACTTTGTTTTTTTGATGAATGAAGTGTGCTATAGCTTGTAGCAATGAAAATAAAACCCCAAACCACAGCATACAGCACCAGAAATCATACATTTTTATTGCCTGAAATACTAATTTATCTAGTCAGTATTTTAAGATTGCTTTTTTAATAGAAATTTCAGCATTTCTGACTTCAGAACATTAACTTATAGATTTCTTTTTTTCCTCTGCTTGTAAGAGGAAAAACAACAAGTATTAGGTAGCTGGCGTGCTCTCTTTTTGAGATTGTATTAAGAAAAAAATGAAATGCTATTTTTGGACCACTATTAATAGGTTATGGAAATTAGAATCATTATCAAAACAGAACATGATGCTTGAACCTTAATACAGGAGTGCTTGGTTCAGCTGTAAATACGGAAAGGGAATATTGCCTGAGACCTCTCTCTTTTCTTTCAGGAATTACATTACTTTCTGCTATGATGAACATCTGTAACTATGAAAATCTGATCTAAAGCCCACTAAATGTGACAGAAAGACTTGAATAGACTTTGTCTCATCCAGCGATGACAGCATTGTAATCCTCACATTCCTAGGTTAGAAGGAATTCCAAGTGAATGATACTTTTTATCTCAAGAACTGCAATTCAGGCTTGCTTTCCTAGTGTGCTTGTCCACAACTTTGAGATTAACTTATTGCAATACATTCCTGTGAAACTTAATTTAGCTCTTTCAGACCTGCCTACCAGTGAGAGGCTTACAAAAAACTGCCACAGCTCGGAGGCCACAAATCTCCAAGAAGGAAGCAACTGTCTGAAAACAAAACATCATTACAGAAGAAAAGCTCTGAATTCCAACCAGAGCAAGTCTTTGGACACAAGCAGACACCTTTGGGAGTTCTTAGCACCAAATGCACATGAAAAGTCACTGAGGTATTTGTGTGGTGGACCGCAGCTTGCAGTCAACAGACGGCCAGCAGAGAATTAAAGATTCGACAGAAATGTTAAGGAGAAATGGGATCTTGCATTTTAAATACAGACAGAAGGCGCAAGTCAATTTAATTTCAAAGCTGCATCTTTCTCTGCTTATAGTTCCATATGGCTGTATAATGTCTAATGAGAGTAGATGGCAGTAGCTCTCCTGTAAAGCGGGTGTTCCTGAATCCTCCTCCTGCTCAAGTGGCTCCCATCTTACTCCAAGTCAGCAAGTCACACACAGCAATGCCATTCAGACTGGCACTAATGTCAGCTCAGGGTCAAGAGAGAAGCGTGTTCCATGGTGTATGGGGACACCCTGCAGAAATCTGCCAGCTTCTGACAGCTGAAAAAGCGAGAAACTCCAAGGAGCGGTGCGTTCGAGCACGGAAACAGGGCCAGGAGAAGCCAAAAGGCTGGCTCTGGGGGAACAGCCACCACCTCTTTCCTCTCCCACTCTTCCCAAGGTCTGTAAAACCCCAAAAGATGCACCTGCAAAAGGCTGCCTTGGCCAGCTGAAGTTGTAACTTCATTGATGTAGTGCTACCCGCAGGAATTCTACTTGCAAGGCAGCAGAACAGTAAATCCTCCACCTAGCAAACACTTAGTATTATAAATACCACATATATAAAATCTATATGTGTATGCATATATACATGTTACATATATATGTATGCATAGACTTGTATTTGACCACAGAAAACATTGTTGTTGTTATTATTATATTTAGAATAGTAGTAGATATTGCAGCATTTTAAGGACCGGGAAATTTTTTCCTCTATAAAATGATCCCAGAAACAGTATGTTTGCCTTTAAGAAATTCCTACTGATTTTTTTTTTTAAATTCACCTTTTACGCTAAATGATCTGCACCAATTCCTTTGCTTAGATTAAGAGATGCATTTTGTAAAATATATCAAGTTTTTAAAAAATCCCACTTATTTCCATTCTTTACATTTTTCAACTGATTTTTAATGCCTGAAGAAGAAACTGAGATTTTATCTTAACACAGGGTATTGCATAGATAGACACAGAGCAGCTTCCCCCTTCTCTCTGTCCTAGTTTTCTATCCCCAAAAGCTTACTGCTTAAATGTCATAACCCTGAAGACTATTGTGGAGCTGAAATGCTCCATATCCTCTGACAGATTCACATGTCTGGAGAGACCAAAGCTAAACATGTAGACTTAAAATCAGAATCAAGTTCTGACATAGTTTTAAAGCATACAGGCAGTGGGAGACAAACTCATGCCTCCACTCCTGATAAAAGACATAAATACAAATGTCTGTATCTCTTCTAATATACTTTCAATATTGGGTTCCAAAATAGAATATATAAAATAAGTATGCAAGTTAATTCAAATCTGAATGCTATCCAATTAAAGTTCCCATAAATTCACTCAAAAAATTCCTTGGCAACTAAGTGAATGCACCCAAGAGAACAAAGTCAGTAAGCAGTCTAACCTACCATGTGACCTATTTTACTGTAAAAACTTGTGCAGTTTCTTTACATGAACATTTCTTTTTGCAATTCTGTAATGATTAAGTACCTGATGCCTGGCTTTTGCAGTTTACTTGGCAGGACACCAAGATGTATGTTGGCATCCCCCAAAAAATTTGCCATCTCAGACTTCCATCCTAATCCAGTGTGCCAAAAGCATCTCAGCAGAAGCAACACCTATCCTAAACATGTGTATGCCTGAAAAAGTAAAAATACCTGTTAAACAGGCTCCTTCTTATAATTTAATTAATAATTGTAACAATAACTGAAACCACTCTCTTAGTAATAAATGTGTGTTTAATACTAACAATAACAACAAGAATCTGAATACTGATTATCCTTAAAAGTAAAACTCCGCAGAGGAGATGTGATACACGTGGCAAATGTGCTCTCCTTCCCTGACTTTGAAAAGATCACTTTGCTGTTATCTTTAGAAGCAGCTTGGCATACATAATGGTTGCTTCCTTAACACTCCATCCTTCTCTTTTGAACTTCAGTCAGCATTTTGGCCAGTTAGTGCACATAAAATTCACAGTGCCGTTTAAAGAAACCTCCTATTCCTCCACTGGACTCTATACACAAAAATTATAGATGGTTATTTAAATGGAAATGTAATTCCCAGTGGATTGAAATGAAGACCTGATCTTGCCCAGTAATTAGTAGTTGTAGAGTTTAGGTATTATGATCCTATGTTAGTCACTCTTTCAACTTAAAAATTTTCCACTCCACTAAATATGAAGCAGAAATGTTCTTTCTTTCCTGTTTGTTTGATGGGCAAAGGATGGTATGTACTACTTGTGAAAAGATATTACTGTGATTTTGATGTAGTGTCAAACCAACAATCACAAACAAACGCCTTCTTCAGGGACAGTATTTTACATTCCTTCTGTTCAAGAAAAAACAGTTTCCATACTGGCTGATACACTCACAAGTTTGTTCCAACAAGGACTTACGTCTATGTGCAATGCTTTCTATCAAGGAATATCATTATTTTACATACAACTGAGTTCTGGGTATTGTTCTTTGTTTCCTAGTATGAAATTAAAATCTGCAGGTCTTTCTGCTATTATTGCCCAGCAGTAGTTGCTCACTCAAGGAGAGAAAATACGACGTCTAAACAAAACAAAGTGATTTATTTTAAAAAGCAGCTCTTCTATTCCTGCTCAACCCAGCACCTTAATGAGCAATTGTACTTCTTCCTTTACAACTCATCTGTCAGCACCACCTCAGAGATGTCACGCACATCATGACTTCCGAATTTCAGGCTCAGAATGCTTGGATGAGCTCTCCTCTCAAGTTGGTCTGTGCTGCTCCTTTTTTTTTCTGGCAGCCTGCTGAGACTTGGGCAAGCACTCCATCATTATAAACTGTGAAGTATTTCACTACTACTTTCCTAGAGCTGGGAGGAGGACACACAGCAGAGCCTGCAGGGCTGTGCAGCCTCATCCTCTTGCTGCCTAACTCTTCTCTTTACCCTTGGCCTACACAGTTCACAACTGCTTTAGAAATTTCCAGCAGCTAAAGCTCTTTTGCCATTATCACTCACTGGCTATAGTTTAAAGGCATATTTTGAAAGTTTGGCATCCAAAAGAAGCTTGTAAACTCTAAAAGGCACCTGTTTTATTTTTTGTCTAAAGCTGATTTTTTATCTAAAAGAGTTTATGCAGTAAGACTGCCTGATCCTGTCCTTGTAATACATACCACCTGTGCCTACAGAGAGACCATTCTCCAGATATAGTTTAGGTGGTCAAGTATTATAGTTAAGCTTTCTATAAATTTTATCTTCTTTCAGCTAGAGGATGCCAGAATTTTTCATGGCTTTCCTTCACCCTTCACCCAAACTTTTTCTTTTCGAGTAATGCCTATTTAAAATCCCCTGGTTGTATATAAAAAAAGAACAGAGCCCTGTAACGAACCCATCACTTGGCTGTGCCAAAAGTTGGATTGTTTTCTTCCACTTTCTTTATCAATTCAAGCACATACTCTGCTTTATAGGAGTTTTTCCTTGGGCCCATTAGACAAATGTGATATTTTGCTATCTTGCCCTACTCTTGACAAGAGAAAAGATTTCAAAGAAACCATTTCATAGCAGCTTGACATTTTCCAATTGCATTCATGAATAATTTATAATTAGAACATATTTTATATTTATGGGTTTAGAAAGTGTTGTATTAAAATATATTTAACATAGGTATGAATGCCATTAGGTTACATTATGGTACCCAAGTTTTTTTAGTTTGAAAATGCAGCGATAACATCAATGCATTGACTACAAACAGTGAATGAGGTAATTATGAGAGTTTACTGAAACTTTCCAAAAGTAACTCAGCCAAGATTGCAAAAAGATTTGAAGCCCCCTTCATGTGCTCAGCAAATTTAGGCCAGAAAAAGAAAACACATGGGGAGCTATGTAAAGCAACTGAAATTTGATGGGCTTAGCAGCTGTGAAATTCAGATTTGACTGTTATTATTTCCTTGGTTCCAGAGAGGAATGTACTGCTATGCAGAAAAAGTTAACTGTTCTTGGAATCTTATACTTTGCCTAGTGAAAAAAATAAATACACGCATCAAACAGACCACATTGCTTTGAAGATTTTTCATAATTTGGTGTATTTTACACACTCTGCCTCTTAATGCAAGACTACCACTGCTGCATTCCTCTGAATTTATCTGTAAAGCCCTGCATGCTGGAGTCAAGGATATGGGGAGAAATGCTGGTGCAGGTAACAGCTGAATCACAGCAACTTCACTAATCACTGTTGATCTGCTGACGGTGTTTCCCTGGGTCCCACATCATCCTGCCATGTCCCCCACAGAAATCATGCTTTCCTCTTGCCTCTTACAGCCTTCCAAGCTTTTTCTGCAAGCTCCAATTTGATACAGATACATGCAGAGCAGAACAGAAAGAGGTACAGAGGCAGAAATGAGAAAAAAAACAGCAAATGGGGCATTGACATTGACAGAAGTGGAAGACAAGCAATCTGGGGTATGAAAGCTAAAGGTACCATTTCCTAAGTTACTTTGGCACCCATTTCCTCCTGCTGAAAGGGCTTTACAAACCCAAGGCCCAGTGGTCAGATGTTCAGGGTCAGGATCTAGGTTAGAGAGGCACAAGGCAGGCACTGAAAGCAGAAGTGGGGAGATGGAATTCTTTCGTGTTAGGGGTGCTATAAAGACAGTGGATGTAATTGCAAGGAAGGTTAACATGCTAACCTGGCAGTCATCTTTTCTGACAGCCTGGAAATTAAAATATGAGCTTTAAGTAGGGGCAGAGAACATAAGCAATTAGGACACGAGAAGTGTATGACTTGTCCTTTTATTTTCTTTATCCTATAGGTGCATTTTACTTCCAGTTCCTCCAAGCTAATTACTCTCTCCTTCTTGGCAAAAAGCACTATTAATAGTTACAGACAGTTATCAGATCCCTGTTAGTTATCACTTCATCAAACTTTTCAAATTCAACATCCCTAGTAAATTGGACCTTTTAGCCCTTTAATTTGTTCTATTTTTAGCTGAGCTCTCTCTAATGTCAGTATCTTTCTGGAATGTGTTTTTGTCTTTTTTTTTTTTTTCCCCTCAATAGTCACTCTAAACCCAAGATTTTCTCTGGACCATTGTGAAATGTTTCCAGTACATCTGTAACTAAAAAAGCCCATCAGGCTTTTCTGTAATCCTTTCTCATGTTCACAATTCCAAAATAACTCTAAGCCTAAGCTGAACTAAAAGTTGCACACAAAAATGCCAGTGGAAGTTCCATACTGATATTTACCTCTCTACCTGATAGTTTCAGTGCAGAAGACAATACATTGACTCCTAATGTTAGTTAATTAGTTCTTCAAATTTCATTTGAAATCTGAAAGTTGTCCTTGTATTTTTTCTTTTCTTATCTCACCTCATCATTCATGACCAGAGCTTTCCTAAACCAGTTGATGTTCTCTGACACAGCTGAGTGATTTCCACTCTTCCAAAAGGCAATGAAGTAATAACTGGTATTAAGCTTCCTCTTATGGCCTCCTAAATTTAGGGCTCCAAATGCAGATGGCAGCACACGAGGTGGGTGCTCTTGGACAAGAGAGGTATTTCCAGAGGACAAGGCTGGCTGAAAAAGAGGATCTGCAAAAGACCCTTGTGCTGCTGGATCAGCAACTGGAGAACAACATTCTGGGACATTCCAAATGTCAGTAGGGGTCTAAGTTCAGAAAACTAAATCCTACCCTGCCTGCCTTTTCAGAGACAGAGGAATATGCTATAAAGTAGCCCTGAATCAGGGAGCTGTGGAAACACCCACAGAAGCCATCAACCATTCATCCCCTGCCTAGGTCCCTAAGTACAGAGATGTCAGACGTCTAAAAACTTTCTGAAGGACTGAGAGTTGTTGCATAGATAAAAACAAGCACAAAAATGGATTTCAAAAAGAGCAGAACACACCAACAGTAAAGTTTAGTTTTATTTGCAGAAGTGGGTGATAAGTGAAAATGCCAAGCAATGAATGTTACCAAATTGTCTTGGCAAAAGAATCTAACCCTTGCATCATGACTGACCATACAGAGTTACCTAACTACAATTATTTCTGAAGGCTATTCCAGCTAAAAGAGATTGACAAATCCAATTAAAAACAAAGGAAAAGCTAACAAATTCCTCTTTGTTGTTTCTGTTATGGCAGTACCCAAGGTTTTTCAACTGGTGTCAGGCTCCAGTATCATGCAAATAGCTACAAGTTAGGTGTTCATTTAA
>VYXF01011920.1:0-14518 GCA_013397295.1 Polioptila caerulea
GGCTGCAGCGTGTCCCTGCTCCGCGGTGCTCCCCGTCACAGGGAGCTGGGCAGGCTCTCCAGGCAGGATCTGTGCTCCCCCAGCAGGGAGCTGGGCTCACCCTGACTCACTGTGAACAGCCAGCGTGGTGGAATCTCAGCTTTCCTGGCTGCTCGGGATGGGTGATGTCCTGCTGGGCAGCAGAATCCCAGTTTTGGAACTTTGGGATGAAGGCAGATGCACAGCTCCAGAGCACGGCAGGGCACTTGGAGGCTCTGAAGCAAGAAGGAAGGTGTGAGGTGCAGCAAAGGAGATTTCCCTGGCAGGGCTCTGGCCAGGCCCTGCTGAGTGAGTCCGTGGTGGTTTGCCCTGGGCTCTGGTGGGAGTTTCAGTCACTGAGCTGTACAAACCAGTGAAGTTCAGCTCAGCCTCAAGGAGCTGGCTTTCAACTTACTGACATTTTGTGGTGATACCACTTCTCCTCCAGACCAGCTCCCAGGGTTGCATTATTGGTGCTGCTGGAAATGTCATTTTCCCCAGAAGTCACAGCAGGGATCAGAGTAGAATTCTTAGCATCCAAACCAAGATCCTCAGTTAACTCCAGAAAACCCAGCCATGGAAAAATCCCTCTTTATCTCAACTTGTCGTGTCCAGAAGTTTTCCAGCACAAGTAGTTATTGGGGGTGTGAATCTGTTCCTTCCTATTAGCTGGAGACACCATTGAGGCAATCTATTGTCTCTGAGAGATGGAAATTAAATCAAAATTACCCAAAAGCTCTTCTCCCTCTGTCTGGAAAGACCTGCATGAAAAAAATCTCTTGGGATGTCTAAACGGTGCATCCCCAGCAATGCTTTTTTTTTCCCCTGATGGGAGAACACCAGTTCAAATTGAAAGTTCCTTATACGTAGGGGAAAGCACTTTATAGGTTTATTTTGAAACCCACAACTTCACAGCATTGCCCACTTCAGCTTGTAACCAATTTACAGCTGGAAGAGCTCAGGGCTAGAGCCCAGGTAATTCAACAAGCCATTAAACCCAACTCAATTCAGACGACTCTCAAAAGTGGTTACTGGAGCTCCACTGAGCAGCACATGTAGATTTTTATGCCCAGGGGAACACCACCGAGGTAATTGCCTTTCCATTTAGAATAAATATGTTTTATTCTTTGCTGCTTAACTTGGTGTTTTTTATAAGAACCATCCCCATTAACATGAAAAAAGAGACACTGCTCTCCAGGCAAAAAAAAAAAAAAAACCTGGAAGTACTTGTTAAACAAACAGAGCATCTGCCATGAACATTAACTGCTTTGTAGCTGATTTTTTGTGGGTTTTTTTTCCCCCAGTCTGAGCAGAGTTCATCTGCATAATTTCAGAACTCTGTGCAAACTCAAGCACCTGACAGCATAAGAATAAATATTTTTCATTCACCTATTTTTCATTTCACTCACTTATTTTAAGCTCCTCTTCACAATTTTCCACCTAAAGCATCATTCACAATCATGACTAACGCTAAGTCATTTTTGTTGCCTGCATATGTTGCATGTTTTACAGCTCGTGGGGAGTTTTTAGTCATTCATAGTATTGGTTTGATTTGAATTAGATCTTTCTGAATGTGCATGTTCAAGCAGCTTTTCGCTTCCAATGATTGAAAGAAATACCTGCATGTCACCAGACATCCCCTCCCCGAAAGGAAAACCAGGATACAAAAGGATGGATGATGTGATGCAAAGGGAAGAAAGGCAGGGGAAGGCTTGGTGTCTCTAAAAGGAGAAGAGCAGAAAGATGGAAGGAATTCAAAGGGAAGGCAGTCGAAACCCCACCAGATAGATACAGCTCGACTTAGCACTGGGGCCACATCAGAATCTCCTGTGGGGATATTTTTGATTGGACATCTGGCTGGAATGAGCCTGAAAACGGTGAGCAGAGAAGTTGGCTTCTCCTGCAGGATTTCTGCTGGGTTCAGTGACACAGAAACTTTGCCTGTCTTTTGCAAACAAACAGGTTTCTGTCACAGATCCCCGGCTCCATCATCACTCTCTTCTCTGGTTGCTGCTGATGGCTCGGATCAGAAGGGCTAAGGAAATACGGAGCAAATCCTCCTCTAGCTGGGGGAAATTCCATGGGCTCGCTGGGGACAGGGCTGCAAGGGTCCTCACCAGTTCAATCTCTCAGCTTAATGAGAGATCAGTCGGGCTTAACCCCCCTGGCAGGTGTTAGTCCAGCTTGCTCTCAAAAACTTGCCCTGCTGGAACTTCCACGGTTTTTCCGAGGCAAGGTGTCCAAAGCTCCTTAGGAAACTTTCCTCACCATTAACCTAGATCTTCCCTTGAGGCCATTAGTGCTTCCTCTGTGCCCTGAGCAGATCAAAGAGCAGTGCATTCTTTCCTCTGTGCAGCCTCCTTTTATGCATTTTAAGATTACTGGCATCTTTTCCTTCATTTCTCCTTTCCCTTCAATGTTTCCCCACAGGTCTTGTTTTTCAGTTCTCTCTGAAACAGTTCCCACCCGCCATCCTTCTTGGAGAACAGTCCCTAAATCCAGACAGAGCAGAGCAGCCCACATCATCACAGCTTGACCCAGCAGTGTGAAACCATTGTTTTTGTTGGTCTTCACTCACCGTGTTCCTGCCTGTACCTCTCACTGCTGGGTGCTTCCTTCTCAGCAGCTGGTCACTACTGATCCAAGTTCAGCCTGCAGTCACTAAACCGCCCAAACTTCTCCTGCAAAAGCACTCTGCAGGTGGTTGTTCTGCCCAGTGTTTGTGGGGACAGCCCAGGGCAGGCTCCCAGGCTGATGCTCAATGACTGGGAAGTGTTATCTCACCATCTTCCTCTTCCTTCCTCTAGTTTCAGAGCTGTGGGCAGCTGACGAGGCCACAGGCTGAGCCCTGGCCTGGAGTGAAGATGACAGAACAGGATGTGGGAAACTGCTGGCCCTGAGAGATAAGGCCAGATAAGGTGAGGGAAGTTAGAGATAAGGGCTGGATTCTGCAGGTGAGCCAAGGAGGTGCTAAGTGAGCAGTGGCCAGAAGTCACAGATAACTGGAGAGAATCCCTCGGTGGGGTAGGACGCTGCCAGGGTAGGGATGCACAGGCTGGCACATCCAGGAACACCAGGGAAGGACAATAATTCCCCAGGGACCAGTGGCACAAACACCAGCCTGGGTGCAGAGGTGGCAAAGCTGGGCCACGTGAAGAAGAGGTGATTAGGGGTGGGTGGAGAAATGGGAGGGGAAGAAAGCACAGCACGGGGAAAGGAAGGATTAATAGATGGGGGAAAAGGAGGGGAAAGAACTGTGTGCCAGGAAGCCCTGAGCTTGATTACAGCTGGTGCAGGGCCATGTCCCAAACCTGCTGCCCTCATCATCCCTATCTGCGTGCTCAGGAGGATGGGGACAAGGAGGGCTACCTGTCCTGGCAAATCCAGGGAACATGTGAGGACAGGCCAAGCCTCCTGGTGTCACTGGGTCCATGCCCGTGCCAAATCTGATGGCATCACCATCTTCCCAGTGGCGTCCCAGCAGAGCTTTTATTGTAAACTTGAACGCCTGTTTGAGCCTGTTCACAGCGTGGCTCCACAGACCCAGTGTGCTGCTGCCCAGGAGTGGGAATTCGAGGCCAGGAGAGGCATTTATTTAAGGCAGTGTTGTCACTAAACCCTCCATTCCATCAAACCTTGGCCCAAGAATACAAGAAAATGATTTTACGCTGTTGCCTTGTCCTAGCCAAGAGTCAGACCCTTCTGAGTGAAAAGTTATGTGCTCCTGCCTCTCATTTCCTCTCTTTCCTTTTATTCAGACATTTATTTATCATCCAAAACCAGAAACCTGGGGATTAATTTATTCTTTGCAGAATGCAAAGAAATGTGGGGATTTTTTTATACTTTCCAGATCTTCCATGCAACAAGGAAGAACTATTCGTCAGCTCCTAATTTTTCCCCATTCTATTTATATTTGCATTCTTTCTTTCTGTGATAGCCACTTCACCCTCTGACATTTTATTAGACAAAAACCGGGAAACTCTGGCCCCACTGACGTCGAGAGGAATTTGGGTATCGATTTCCCTGGAAAAGCAATTGCAAGCAGTGACCTGGCAGCCTGTGCCCAGGCTGTCTGTGTGCAGGGGGCCGTCACCCTCACCACACAGCCCTTTCATTTTCCTCTTATCCAGCTCAGAAATACTCCTAAGAATCAGTAACAGACCGGAGAGATGTGAGCCTTGATATTAACTATCTGCTTTTAGAGTTTCTCTGATGTTGGCTTCAGTTACCCCGAACTGGGGGTCCTGCGTGGCTGCCAAGTCACTGAGCCACTTCCTCTGTTTAAACAGAATATATAAGCCTTACTCTTTCCCGGAGTTCATGACTCTTTTTGTAAAGTGTTTTATGATACAGTTGTTACAGAATCCACCATGGCAGTAACAGCTCCAGACAAGGCCTCACTGTGGGCCTGGCTGCGGGCCCATTTCCTCCAGTGGGGGTTTTGCCATTGCTGTCGGTGGATGGATAAATACATCAAACTGCACCACACGCCCCGCTGCAATAACAACGCCACAGGGCTTGGAGGGACGTGTCCAGCCATTGTTTTGTCCAGGGAAAAGTCAGGGAGCACGAATCTGGCCCTGTGCACAGGATCCTCGGGTGCCTTTGAGGCCCTGCAAACACACTTGGAATGCTTCTCCAGAGAGTCCTAGAAGCGGTGCTCAGCACACGAGCCCTGAGCAGCCACATAAACCTCCCAAATATCCATGCTGCCCCTCACATCCATCACTCCCAGGGAGTGTTCGTGTGAGATTTAATTCTGCCTGCTCAGTACTGAAAGGTGGAGCAGCCCAGCGAGTGTGATCCATCCCTTTGTCACAGTGCTGGGCCAGCTCAGCTCGGTCACTGGTGGCCTCGCAGCAGTAAATGGTCTCCAAAGGGCTCTGAGCTGCAGCTTCTGCTGCACTTTGGGGCACAGATCTCCCCCAAATGAAGTGGGAGTGTTTGGGAGACAGTGCCAGTGGAGCCAGTTAAGGACAATCAGCACATAGTTCTGGGAGTTCTCATAATTCTCTGGGAGGGATGCTCTGAATCAGCTTTTGGATGCCCTGTTTTCAAATCCCACAGAATACATGAATTATCAGAGGAAAGAGTAATCCTGGCCTTAGGTATTGGAGGTGACTTAGCTGTTTGGTGACTGGATGAATCAAGGTGCATTCACAGCGTTCCTGTCCCTGCAGTTCAGGCTGAACACCTAGAGGCCCTCAGATGGGACTTTTACTGCACTGGAAGGATCATGGTTTATGGGAAAAAATGTTAATATGTCCTCATACAGGCAGAGCTCTTGATCCCATCCCTTTAGATTCCAATTCATCCTTTGTAGCCTGACTCCAAGAAGTGACCAATGCCAGATGCTGCAGAACAAGGACTGGACAATTTTAGAGCGTTTTGGAGAGAAGGAAATCTTTCTCCCAGCATTAGTTTGAAGCACCAGTTGGCCTCAGTTCTGAAGGGATCATGTGGGGGAAGAGAAGGGGTGAGGCTGCACTTGAATTCCCCTTAATGTAGATTTGAAATGGTGGGTTTAGTTTCCCATACAAATGCAGAGTTATTTTCTCTCTTATTAAACATCATCAAGGAAAAAATGGTTGTGTAGCAAAGGTTTTAGAACATTAAAAGGACACAAAAATCTCTCTGGTGACTGCTAGGGCTCAGCTAATGCTGAGTGCCCAGCTCCCCTGGTCATCTGCTTTCCTAAAGCTCCCCTGAGTGCTCCTGCTATGGAAGTATCTGGTTTTCCAGCAGCAACTGGTATTCCCTGTGCCTGAGGGACTTGAGCAAATTACTTCAATTGCTCTATTTTATTTGCTGCGTTTCTGTTTTTAAAGCAAAGCAGCCCGGAGTTTGAAATCCCTTTGTAAGGGACAAGGAAGTAATGAGATTCCCTGGAAGTCTGGATTAACATGCCAAATCAATTACAGTGTAATTAGCCAGAACTGTTACTTGTTGAAATCCTGTCAACAAAAATAACTCACCCTTCGCCTTCAGATTGCTCCAGCACCTCCATCTTCCTGACAAGAACTTTGGGAGAGGGACCACCCCCCCCAGCCCCGACCAGAGTGAAGGCAGGGAGTGGAACCCACACGTGTTCATCCTTACAAACGAGGAATGGTGGCCCATGTGGGGAAAAGGAGACAGAACTGTCCTGGCCAAGCCACCACGCCTTTGCAGGGCAGGATGAGCCCCGTGGGCAGGCTGGCCCCTGCTTTCCCTGCAGGCTGCTGCTGCAATCCCTGATTTGTGCCAGCCCCCAGAGAAGGGGGCCCACTCCTGGGAAGCTTGCTCTGCAATTCATTTAGGAAAGAGGCAAGTCCTCTCCTCTGACCTAATTGAAAACAGGCAGCCTCCTTCTAATTGTGCACTCTAACCAGTTCATGAGCATTAGCAGAGGAAATTGGAGAGGAAAAGGGTTCTGAGTTGGCATTAATTTCCTGCACTTGAGAGTCCATATGCCAGCTGTTTGTTTATCTATCTGTCTATCTATCTATCTATCTA
Organism: Polioptila caerulea; assembly: GCA_013397295.1. NCBI lineage: Eukaryota > Metazoa > Chordata > Aves > Passeriformes > Certhiidae > Polioptila > Polioptila caerulea. The sequence continues at coordinate 6,514 of VYXF01011920.1, forward strand.
TCTATCTATCTATCTATCTATCTATCTATCTCTGATTCACATTGTTCTTCTCTCTGCAGAAACCTGACTTCAGGTCAAATCCAAGCACCAGGAATTTTTTTCTGTTCCAGTTCTAGACAAGTGTGTAGAAGGGCACTGGTTTTGCCAAAAGGCACCGCAGAACCCATTTGGTTTTGTTCTTTTTTTTGAGACTGAAAGACCTCATAATGCCAAAAGAGTTATTATTGCTCATCATTACTTTCAAAAACCCTTTTTGGGTTCAGCTCTGCCTGCCCACGAGGAGCACTCTAAGCAAGTGGTCAGTTTGGGTTAAAATATTGCAGTGCAGACAGACAGAGAGCCTTCATCAAACAGCCAACAGGAGGAGGATGAGAAATGCCCTTGTCAGCTTCAGAAGGTTTAATCCTACAGAGTCATGCATGTTCTGAATGCAGACTTACATTAAATATTAAATATATTACATAGTACCAAACCAGCAGTAAAGACTTCTGGCCAGTGTGTGTTTGCAGTTCCACTTGGCAGGTCCCAAGTTTTGTGAACACTGGAGGAGCCAAAGAACTTCGAGCTGTTTCAAAGTCACCACAGGCTTTGGAATCTTGATTGTATCTATCTGATCATACATTGAATGTGCTTAAGCAGAAATAGAAATGACTTTTAATTGCAATCAGGCAGCTGTACATACCAAAGTCACCGCAATATGCTAATGAGATGCTAATATATCCCTTTGCCTTTGCTGCAATCTCTTTTAGGATTCTATCCCCTAAACAGGTTTTGCAACACACATATCAAGGTGGAGACTTTTGGAAAATTGCTGCTTATTGGGTGGAATTTTGGGGAAGCAGCAAAACTGGGACCCTCATTTCCAGGTTGCCCTGGACCACCGGAATGGACAATGCTTGAATTATTACCTGGGCTCTTTCCAGGCCCTTTTCCAGGGGGAAAGGGAACCTGCCTCCACTGTTATGGTTAACTTCAGACTTATTGATGGGAATTTTAAAACTATTTGTCAGGTGGAGGTTTAGAGGGGGAAAAACAAGGGGTCTAGAGGTTTGAAGGAATTCTGCTGGGTGCTGGCCAGTTATAGAGACCAAGAATTGAAAGTGGGTGGTCTTGGAACAGAGCCAGTGGAAATAGGGCCAGGAGATGGTGTCATCCTTGACTCCAACACATTCATGTTTTGGCTCTCTAGCAAGGGTTATTTTTTCTCTTTATTCTGCAGTTCAACACAAACATCTCCTGCGTTTTCTAAAATCTGTGGGCCGAGGTGTTGCACCTGCCAGGTGGAAAGGCAGACCAGAAAAATCACAGCAAGTTCCTAGAAAGAGGGAACAGAGCAGGAGCAGACCCAAGAGGAGGTGTCCCACCTGCCAAGCCGCCCAGCCAGGAGGAAACTTGGCGTTGGACTCTCAGAAAGGTGTGTGAAAGAGTCTTGAAAATCACAAAAGAAAGCAATGTGATGTCTGTGGGACCTGCCCACACACTCAGCTTTAACACTTACCTTGAAGTGTTCTGGTGTAAGGTGGGTGTAAGGCTTTGGTATCATCCCCTCAGTCTAAAGCAGAAAACTGAAGTTTTAAGCAGAGCAGCTTGACATTTTCCCAGAAGTAGGAGGGATGTTTTAAAAATTATTTTAAAATGTAATTTCCTTTTTTTTGGTTTTTTTTTTTTTTTCGGTAGGGGCTGGGCACGTGCCTGCAGGTTTTGCAGCACTCTGGAACTCTTGCCAAAAGCTGATTCCAGCTGAGTTGAGCTGTGCCTTGTATCACCCTTTGGTACTGCAGGGCTCTTCCCAGGCCATGGATTTGCAGGGGGGCCTCCACTACTCAATTTTACCCTGGTGGTTACAGAAACATTTTAAATGATGCCATTTAGGTTTTGCCTTTTTTCCTTTTATATATTCTCTGTATTCTTCTGCCCATGGCAGGGGGTGGGAATGGAGCAGCTTTAAGGTCCCTTCCAACCCAAACCATTCTGGGATTTTATAACCAATAACAAGATTAGATAAGGAGCATTTCAGAAGAGCTGACTGGATGCTGCTTAGGGCTGAGAAAATAAAAGGGATCTTTCAGTACATCGGCCAAACAAAGCAAATCAGCTCAAAATCCCTCTGAAGTGAACTAAGTTATCAAAGATTTCAAATTCATTTCTTCCACGAGGGGAAAAAAAATCAACTCCCTCAAAAGAACATTATTTTCTGCACAAAATCAGGCCTTCAGCTTGAGAAAAATGCTGATTTCTGGCCTTGTGAAAGGAAAAACAAACAAAAAGCAGAACTAGGGCATTAAATTCTGCAATAAGAAACGTCCCCCATTTCAGGGTTGCAAGGACTCTTTAGGAGGTGGGTAAATTTAGTCCTTTTTTTGCTTGAGCAGAATTGCCTCCCATCTCCCAACCTTCAGGCAATTTTAGGAATCTTTCTTCTGAAATAAGTGGATCTTCCCCAAATAAATGTACCAGCACAGACAGTTCTCAAGCCCCTGATGATTCCAGAGAGACTGAGGCCACGTTTTTCAATGAATTTACTCTTTTCCAATACACTCTGCCCCCGTCTAGCACAGAATCTCCTGCATATCACTTAGCCAACGTGTTAAATGTCTATTTTTAAGTTGCTTTCCCACGCTCTGAGCAGTGAAAACAAGCAAGATCAAGCCTATGTGGAGATCATAGCTTGGATGTGGGAAGCCTTTGACTGACACCTCCATCTGCCCTGGAGGACCTTTGTTCTCTCCCTTGGAAGAGCAAAACCACCCAGCCACAGGGTCTAAAAAAAAAGAGATTTTCAGCCCCTGGCAGCCAGCAAACAGCAGCCAGAGAAAGGACACAGCATTTATGGGCCCCCAGCACACAGATGTAAACAGAATCTCCTTCAGCAGCAGGGAAAGCACAGGCCAGGCTGCGTGGAAAAAAGATAGTTTTAGGTGCTGGCAGCTAAATTGGGCTTTAGATGTTGTGGAGGTATTTATAGAGCTTCTGGAAAGGGATTTGAAAATATGCCATGCTTAAAGATTTGAACTAGGATAACGTTGTGATAAATGATCCTATGGAGGTCCCAAACACCTTAAATAGTCACTCTGTGCTCCTAAACCAGAACGTTATTGGCTCTGATCTTGATTTAATGTCCTCAAAAGGGGCTTTAAAAACAAATGCGGGACAGGGAAGTCAGGCATCAAGTTTTTATTTCAGAATTCAAAAGCCTAATGAGGTAATGCAGCTACCAGGAGATCCATAAAAAGAAAGGCAAAAGGTTGAACAGTCCACAGACTTGCATGGGAGGTGGTTGCAGATGTGCATGATACACAACACAGGGCAATTGCTGAACTCGCTATTTAAATGTTAATCAAATCCTTTGGAAATAGAAGCAGGGGAAAAAAAGGGATAATTCCTTTTCCTGTACTTCATCAGATGGCAGTGGGAGAGCCCACCAGCTGTGAGGAGGCTGCGGAGTGCTTGGCTTCTGTTCTGGTAATGAGGTTTTGATGAGGAATGCACTTTTTACCAAGGAACGCTTTTCCTCTGGCTCCCCACACAGATGCAGCTGAACTGGCACCAAGGGCCGATGTACTAATGGGAAAAGGGACCTTCCCTGGCCCTTGGGGGATTCCCTTTTCCCACAGACACTGTCACCTTCCAGAAGGGCCTGGAGAGTTCTGGATGAGCACAAGAACCCAGAGCACAAGTGGGGATGGGCACTTGAAACCGGAACATTCTGGCACACCCTCCCTTGGCAGGGCTGCTGAAGGAACTGTGACAATTTACAGCTCCTAAGAGGCTTCACAGACATCCCTTCTTTATTGTACAACTAAAAATACGCCATGGTTTTGGCTGGGGCTGTTTCTAGAGCTGGGGTGGTGGGCAGGCCTTTCCCAGTCAAGTGCAGCAGTGAAGGCTGGGTGCTGACAATGCCAGGGAATTTGTCATGGGCAGCCTTTCCTCTCCTCTTGTCTGCTGGCCTTTCTGACAAATTCAGGACACTATTTTTCGAGGTGTCCAGCCAGTTCCAGTTTTTCTCCCTCCACAATGAAGGCTGGGGGTCAGACATTCTTCTCTGTGCCCCAAAGAGCCACACAGAAAGAGCAAACAGATTGGGGAGCTCAAACAATTCCAAGCAAGTTATAAGAGATCTGTCTTCCCTCAAGACACAGGCGAAACAAATAGCCTGACATCATCTTCATTCACCACAGAACATCTACAGCAAGAGCAAACACCCTCTTCCTTCCTCTTGGTTCAGCTTTAACTGTGCAGAACCTGATCCTAACTCACCACGGGAGAGATGGTCTGTGTGTATTTTCCCCTTCCTGCTCTTCCATAAATAAGCTGATTTCTGCATCATTGTCTATTAAACCATCACTGGTTTTTTTCCCCTTGATTCTTTGACAGACAAACTGGACAGGATGTGGCCCTCAGTACTGTTATTTACAGCTAGTCCTTAACTCTGCAAGCAAAGTGGTGCTGAATCCAAATGAGGATACCAAATGTGGATCCTAAGGAGATCCATACCTTTAGAGTATGAACAGTGCTGCAAGAGTATGAAATCTGGGTTCTCCTGACTTCTGAGTATAGAATCAGTCTTTGGTATAGCACTACATTCATTTTTGCTGTCATTCAGATGTAATTCAGATTCAAACCAAGCATGCCAACGTGCCCCTACAAATGCTGAGTGTTTTAAGTTCCTCTAAGATTTTGTAAGCACAGGGAATAAAGCTGAATTGAATAATTATTCCAGCATAGAATTACACACAGCGACCCCCTGAATAATTCCATATGTGTGGAGTCTCAAAGCAGTGAAATCAAAATCAAAAATCAGTCAAAAGCAATCGCTCCAGTGGAATTTGGCAATGTGTCTGTGGAAATAAGAAGACATGAGGGGCTTTGACCACTGCTGTGATTTTTTGAAGAGCTGCTAGACGTGCTTTGTCTGAGGTGGGCTGTTCACTTATCTCTGCTTGAACAGCCGGGAGAATTTCAGGTGTGCATTAACACATCTTTGTGCGAGAAGCTGACACGGCGTATTTTCCTTTCCCCTCAACATGCCTGTGTGTGGTGTATGTGTGTATGTAGCTGTAGAAAACAAAAATATCCCCGTCAGAGTGAATGGCACTGCGAAACGCCCGCCTGCACGGAGCGGTGGGAAGCTTTCAGAGCCTGGCAGGATGCTGGTGTCACCTCCGGCTCCGCTGGCAGGACACGCCCTGAGCTCTGCGCTCCGTGCCCGCTACAGAGGGACAGAACGAGTGACCTGTGCTTCCTAACGGGATCAGCTCAAGGAGCTTCCTGGCCAGCTGAGGCCCCCACCTCCCCTGAGCTCCCTGATGGCTGGGCAAGCTCGGATATGGTTTTCATGCAGCTGCTGCTTTGTTTGTTCTGGTCTCTTCAGTGAGGCAAAGCAGGGCGTGGATCTGCCCTGGCACACCCGACTGTGGGTCCTCTCTGATCCTCAGGGCACCGGAATCCTCCTCTCCCTCCTCTAGCCTCACATCCCTATGCATGGAGGGGACCTTTATCCCTCTCCCTGATCTCTGCAAGGGACCCCAGCCCACCAGGGAATGCGGCCAAAGGTCCGTGACTGCTCAGCACTGCATCATCCCTCACTCCCGGGCCTTAGTACCTCACCCAGCACCCCCCGAATGGAGCCTGCAGCCCCTGACCCCTGCCTTTGGCAGTGTGAGGTTTCTTTTTGGTGGAGCTGGACTCACACCCTCAGCCTGAGCAGAGCTCCAATCCACATCCAAGAGGTGTCAGGCTCTTGTTCACGGGCGGGGATGAGCACTGTGGACACAAAGGAATTCAGCCTCTCGGGAGAAGCAGGGTTCAAACTGACTGCTGGCCTCTCTTTCCCACTCTGAGCTCGGGAGAATCCACAGAGCCCACGGAACAGGTCTGGACCTTGCAGCTGACTGCATCCATAACACACTCAGGAGTGACAAACCCCGTTCTGTGACTGTGTGCACTCTGGGAACACGTTCCACATTTCCTGGGTTATCATGGCTCTGTGTGTTGTGAAGCAGTTCCAGGATGGGAAATACAATGTATGGGCTGTTCATACATTGTCAGCGAGAGGAAGACTTTATAAATGTAGAAATATATGTCATCCACAGGCAGAATCTGTCCTGTGTGCAGCCTCTGGCAACACTGTCCGTGTCTTGCTAGCAGCCCAGGAAGAAGCAGGGGCAGCTCGTAGGGCCAGTGTGGTGGCTGTGGTGGCCAGGGAAAGGCATCCCACCTCTCCTCATGGCTCCCATTGACAAGCTGGCTCTGCAGCTGAGTGCTTGAATGTGACTGTCACATCGCCCTGCCTTCGTGACACGAGCAGGTTGGCTTGAAGGCATTCTTAAAGCAGTAACCGCAGGATATTTTTAACTGGCGTGTGCTTGCAGGGGAAAATAGAGTCACTTTTATTTAAATACAACCTGAAATTGCTCAGCCCACGTCGATAGGGCATGTCAAGTGGGATGTGTAATGCCAACATGTCCTACAAGCAGCATGACACGCCTATATATAGTGGAGCAGCCATTGCATCTGAAAATCCCTGTGCTGAGCATGAAGCAAACTTCATGTGGCTTTCCTGCACCTGATGCTTAGAGGGGGAACACCATAAAATCAGCACTTCAAGTGGCTTCTGATCGTTTTCCTGCCACACCACACTGTCCAAAATAACCTTGCACTTGCAGCACTTTAACAGCTCCTTGTCTTGAAGGTGACACCTTGCACAACACAGGAACCCTTCCACAGGGAGGTTTTGGGAATGAAACTTTTGCCTGCATTAATGATTGTGCTGCCTCCAGCCTGCCCTGGGCCCACCTGAAGATATGAGAACCCCCCATCTGCATCTGTGATTAAAAGAACCCAAACAATGAATTATAGCAAGCTGTTGGAATTGTCACCCTGCCTCTTCCAAGGCAAAACGTGCCACTGTAAATAACAAAAACCCCCAGCCCACACAGAGCAATCCTGCAGGCTCCTGTCGAGTGCAGAACCAGCAAAAGGTATCATTATACCTGTGTTACACCTATCAAATCCAGGAAAAGATGAGGAGCTCAAGCAGAAATCACAGACAGGTTGGAGAAGTCAGCCAGAGGCACAGAGACACGCAATGTACCACGGAGGGATTTTTCAGGCTTTGGATCAGGCTTTGACAGGAGATGTTTGGATGTTTGGATTCAGAAGCATTTCCCAGGGGCCATCACTTGCTGGCAAGGCTGAGACTGAAACTGTTCTCCTTCAAGGCAGCCTGTTGTGTCTGTGGCTGTGCAAGGCCTCAAGTTACTGAGACAAATGTGGTTTGTAATCCACATGATAGCTGAAATTATATTTCTAGCTCATTTTTTGTGGCTGGATTATTGCTGTGAGCCCTTTTCTACTCGGGTGGACCTTGCCCTGAGCAGGGGTGTTTCTAGCATACGAGTTCCTGCTTAATAAATGGATATTGGGTGATTTGAGGGGAAATTCCCTCTAAGCATCTGTAAAACTGATTTAGACTTTCCCTCCTCACCCCCATGCAAATGCTGCTTTTTTCAGGGCCTGCAGAACACAGACATCACTTCTGGAGGATTATCACTCTAACCAACATTACCTCCCTGTTACCCTGCTCTTCTCTGTTGGTTTGGTGCAGGGTGCAGGATCCATCTTGATCACAGCAGTGCCTGGCATAAATTCCTTGCAGATCCTTGAGAAAGTCTTCCAGGCATTCCAGCTATTCCACAAAAGCAACAAGTTGCTCCCTCACAGGGCTTAGCTGGGACAGGCGTGCATTGCCCATTCCTCTGAAATCCTCTTCTCTTTGTTTCCTTCTGAGTACCAAAAGAAGCAATATTGGAATTTCAGGCTCTCTCTTTCCCACCCCTTGTGGCATCTCCCCGCAGACCAGTGCCAGCATTCCCGAACCCTGATGATCCTGGGAAGCATCCAAAGGTCAGCCATCCATTGCTGCTGAGGTGAGGTTAGGGTTAGGGTGAGCCCAGGGCTTTTGCAGCTCAGGTGCTCCTTCAACACAGTCCAGATCCCACAT
>VYXF01011920.1:14620-65989 GCA_013397295.1 Polioptila caerulea
CCATATGAGAATAACAGAAAATGATTGTTTAGGGTTATTTTTTCTGTTTAACCTCCTTCCAGCGTCCCAGAGTGTGCTGCACAAAGCCCTTATCCGGATTGCAGGGCAGGTTTGAAGATAAGCATTGTTTCCCTCAGTCACGATTTGAGAGTGAAGTGGTGGGAGTTGCATTATCAAAGGCTGGCCCAGCTGCCAGCTTTTAAACAATTCCGAGATCAGCTCATTCTGCCTCCCTCCTGCTGTTCCCTGTCCCTGCTTTGAAGTGACTTTTTGGAAGGAGTTAATCAAGTGCAGAGCTTCCAGGCTCTCCTGCAAGCCAGGCTCAGGCGTCACCCAAAGTCTGAGTCTGTGAGGGCCACGAGGGGTTTTCCTTGGTTCACTTTATGCTGCTCCACTGCTCCTAATAGCCCTGCTTGCCTCGAGTGTGCATTTACCTAGAAAAGTCTCAGTTCACATCTTGTGGTTTTGGGCTTTGATTTGGGGATTTTTTTTTCTTAATTTTGTTTTTCCCATGGTGAGAGAAACCACTCCAAATCCAGCAGAGCACCTGCTAACATTAAATTCATGTCTTCAACACATGTTTTTCAGGATTGGAGCTAACAGAAGTTTTTTTCTTAGGCAGTCAGTGGCAGCCCTACATCAATTAGGAGGATGTAGCAGCCCAGCAGGATCTATTTGACAGACATGCCCTGAGGTTTTAAATTGTCTTGGTCTTTTACACAAATTGAACAAAGCCCACAAAGCTGCTGTTTGGCTCCTGTGCTCCAGTTGTTCTGGGGCCCTGTCCTCCTGCCCTGAAGTGAGGCTGGGGAAACCTGCCAGTACCTTGGGAAGCAGGAAAAGCAGGAGCAGAGTGATTCAAATGCTCAACACCTCCCGTGAATGCAATTTGCATTGTAGGAAGACGAGGTAATTTCTCACAGTGACAGCCACACTCCCCATTTTACACATCAAGGAAAGGAAATCAAGGTTGTAAAAGCCCTGTTTTCCTAGTCCCGGTGTTCCTCCCAGAGGCAGCGGTTTGTGTCCTTGGAAGCATCTTAGGAGGCACCTGGTGGGACACACATCCAGCTCTGACCCCAGGGAAGGATGACTCTGTACAGCCTCTCCTGCAGGCATTCCCTGTGTTCCCACCCTGCTCCCCTCGCCAGACTGCCCCAGCTCATCAAGGAACACAGGCTGCTCCTCATCAGCGTGGAAATGCTGCTCTTCCAGCAGAAATCAAACGGGTTTTCTCCTACAAGTGCCAGAATTCAGGCTCGCCCGCGTTCCCCTCACGATCTCTAAGGAAATGCGATGCCTGACTCACGCCTGCACTGATTCACACCTGAGAACTGCCAGCACTGGGAAGAGCCGTGCAGACAGCCAGAGAGATGGTTTGGGGCGGTTTAGGAGAGTTTGCATTTCTCCTCACGCAGCCTCTTGGCCTCTCGTGGGCTGTGCTGGGGGTGAGGGTCTAAGGGGTGGAACCTCGAAGCCCTTCAGCCCAAAGTCACAGCACTGAGGAGCCCCTTGGATTCTCCCTGGTCAGAGTAGCTGGGAGAAATGGCCACTTGGTTCTTGTTGATGCAGCTCCAAAACATCTGAGCTTGGCCCATGCGATTGCTCTGCCCCCCACAACCCCTGCTGAGCCACGCTCCAGGGCCAGAGGATCCTGTAATCTAAACAGGACAAGAATGACAAACAAGACAGGAGCATGTCTCCTCCAGAGAGAGGGATGTGGGGTGATGGATGACGGGAGGGGAAAGGATTGATTGCAAAGAAAGGGTTTATGGCAATCCCCAGCCTAATAAAACTCAAATAGGGCAATTTCTTATTCCGAAATCCGTCAGTGACCTTTGGCAACGCAATTCATCTCTGTCTGTGCCTCTAGTAAATGGGAATAATACAGCCTTGCTGTCTGGAAAACCCTTGGTAATTCTCAGATGAAAGATGTTTTATTGGTACCAGTATCATCCTTCACTGTCATTAGCATGATAACAGATCCATCACCTAGCAACAGAGCAGCAACTCCTGCTCTGCCTGTCCACGGATTTCTCTTGGATTTTGGCTCTCAGGCAGCCTGCTTTTCATTGCAAGAGGTTTTACAACCTGTGGCTGTTCTTCCCTTAATGCTGACTGCTACAGACAAGCCTCAAGTCCTTCTGACCCCTTTCACCACCTCCTTTTACCTCTCACCATCATAGCAAACAAAATTTGCTTCTCGTAGCTCAAGCACCTCAACAGAAGTTTTGAACTTGAAGATACGGGGATTTATGCAACTGTTTATCAGATGTGCACGAATTACAGGGGGGAAAAGCAGCGATCAGGAAACATTCTAAAATTCTGCAAAAGCCACAATTTTCCCAGACATTCTGGGCCTCAGTTTTAAGGACCAAGTCGTGCATACATGAATATCAGCGACCATGGAAGACCAGGAGTCCTGCCAAGTCCTGTGATGCCTTCAGGCCTGTGACAGGAGCAGCCCTTCCACCCTCAAGTGGTGCACAGAGCAACCCAAACCACTAAAACCAGAACCAGCAACTACTTGGGGAGAGGATCAAAGGGAAAGATAAGGAGAGTAAAAGCACTGTCATGTCTTATCTGAGACAAACCATCCCTAATATTCATATTTTGTCTAAGCCCTCTGCTCAAGCACAGCTGCTTTGGGAAGGGCCCTTGCTGGAAGAAATGTGGGGAAGTTGTGCACGAGGATTTTTAAATATTAAGGAGCAATAAGATTCGTGTCTATTAAAATACATGAATTCATGACTGCAACCCTAGGCTTACATGACTGGTTATTAAAAAATACTGCACAGCCAGAAGCTCTTTGAGTTTCTGAAGGCACAGCAGCCACTCCAAGGCATCAATTACTTTTTCTTTCAAAGATGAAAAACCCCCCACAGCCATCTCGTGTTTCCAGGTCAGTACCTGGGCCTGAGCAGGGCTGTCACCATGGTGCTGCCCGGGACACGAGGCAGAGTGTGACACTGTGACACGGGTAATTGCCAGCAGTTTGCCTTCCTTGCCCCTGGTCACCCCAGCACAAACCACAAGGGGTTCAAGAAATTGACTTTTAAGGTTTTATTTACCGTGCCCCAAAGGATTTGAGGAGGGTCAGTGTAAAATGCCAATGTAAGGATTGTTTCTGAGATGGCAGCATCCCTTTGAGCAGGAGTCTGGTGTTCCCTAAGTGCTGTGTAATCCCATCCTCAGCCTGGGAGGCACAGGCAAATAAATAAGTAAACAGGTAAATAAGTAAATAAAGAAACAAACAATCAGGTTTCCAGCCTGGCAGTGACTTGGGATGTGGTATCTTCATTCACAGGGCATTGCAGATAACTGAATAAAGATGACACTGTCCACGCAAGCTGCTCTCCTGGCAATCCAAGCAGAGGAAAATATTCTGAGGAAAGGGTGGGCTGTGAAGAGAAGGAATTGCCTGAGCACCCAACGTTGGGCTCTTCCAGCAAAGAAAGAACGTGGAAGGTATTTGTTTCCTGACATTCCTGTAATGTTTGAGCATCCCTAAATCTGTCTCACAGGATGTTGACCCAGGCACCCCCAGCACAGGCCATGAGAGGGCTCAGGTGGGTGCCACATCCGTGTTTCCTGGGAGGACTGGTCAGCCAGGCACCAGGAAACACCACGAGCATTTCCATCCTGCGCCTCCTCATCACTTGTGCGCTTGAATCAGGTGTGGTGGCAAGGGCAGTCTCATCTTCCATGAAATCACTTGTTGGGCAGCCAGGGGGGATTCCCCATCTCTGCCCCAGCCTTGTGCTGGCACAGAGCAGGAGAAGCTGTGGGAACACAGGGCAGGCCTGCTCGGCCAGACGCGTCTCTGCCTGGCTTATTCCTGCTTCTGCATCCCGATTCCCCGTGCCAAGTCACGCTGCCCTGGCTGCAGAGATGCAATTAATCACTATGGAGACTGCTGCAACCCCCCAGCCTGGGCTCAGGGGGGGTTTGCTTTGCTGAGCACTGAGCAACAGGTGCTGGGCAGCTTTCTGGAAGGAGCTTTATTCCAGGCTGGTGTGCAGTGCCTGAAGGCAAAGGGAGGTTCTTCCCTCCCTGCTAAGGGTGGCTGTGCAGCTGGAACCTCCCTGTGACATTCACCAGGTCCCTGTCACTGGTGGGAGTGGTGGGAGTCGAGGGCTGCTTGTCAGAGGAATGGTTGGATTTGGACTTGGGAGGGTCTCCCATCCTTCCTGCTACTGAAGGGTTTTAACCTCATTGTGTAAATCCTCGTCTCGGGGGATCCACCAAAGGTAGGGAAACCAGAGGAAACCACAAGATCTGCAGATCCTGCAGGTCTATGGGTGTGTCCATGCAGGGCTCACGTCACCTCAGGTGCCCATGTCAGGGCTCCCAGCCTGGGCCAGAGGCCAGACAGTCACGGTAGCCCAGACTGTGACCCCAGCACGATGGGGTGTGCTGCCCTGGGAGCAGCATGTCCTCCCCTCCCCTGGAGTGAAATGTGGGATCTCAGCCTAGAAAAAACCTGGGCTGGGGGTGGGGAAGGCAGCATTTTGCTGACACTTAGAGACACAGCAAGTGTTTAATGTGCTCTAGTCCCAACTCCAGGCCATCTGCCAGCCCAGCTTCTCACTCAGGATGGAGCACGAGCCTCTCTCATGGCTGTACCCACAGCTACGGGCAGGACAGTCAGACATCAAGGGCCACAAACACATCTTGGAGCTGGGACTGGCACATGCCTTGGACACGAGTTGTCTCCTGGTGCCTCGGCACAGGCAAACTCAGGGACTGCCCTCAGCTGCAGGTAGCTTAGAGCTTCCCTCTGTAGAGCAGACCTAGAGATGTTGTCTGTCCCACGTGGAAAAGGAAGCCCAGCTCTGAGAAAAGGAAAAGCCCCATCCATGGGGTTTGCAAGGTCAGTGCCCAACTGCTCTGAAGCACTGGCAGCTCCCTGCTGCACTCCCAGGGGCAGCACTGGATTCATGCATCCAGCAGCAGCCTTGGAGGGGCTGAACCTGACAGGCACCCTGAGAGACAGCAGCAATGCACAACTGCACCCAGAGGAGCCCAGGCCAGCCTTTCCCACCCCGGGCAAAGCCACCGGCGCAGCTCCACGGGAAACTCCCAGCACAGCTGAAGGGCCACATCCCTGCCCAGCCACCAGGAAAGGACAGAGGAATCACAGCCAGCTGCATCCGTGGATGAAATATTGCAATGAAGTGCTCTAAGAGGGGCCCCAGGGGTGTGGTAATGCACTGTCCTTGTAAGGCACCTGGCAATCTGCTCTGCTCCAGGGCTCAGCCTAACCCCAGGGACATTTCTGCAGATGTACACTAAAGGCAGCTGACACAGACACTGAACCATTGCCCATCCCTATTTCCCAGGGAATTCTTGGTGGAACAGACACCCTGAAACACCTGTGCACAGTGCAGTTTGGGCCAGGAGCTGCACTGAGTACCTCCCAAAGGAATGCTGCAGGGCCCACCCTCTCCTGCTTGCAGAGGGGCATCCAGGCCCTCAGGGACAACACCTGTGTACCTGTGATTTTAAGCAGCTCTGCAGCTCTGGGCCAGGCCTGAGCCCCTCTCCTGACAGCCCTGCCAGGCAGGGAGCCTCCCTGGCAGCTCCCCTTCCATCCTTCAGATGTTGCACCAGCCCTGAAACTGCAGTGGAGCCACTCCAGCCCAAGTGAATGCTGCACAGCAAGTGCTGCTAGGAATGCTGGCTCAGCAGAGAAACCCCAAACACAGCTGCTGGAAGGGGTGCTTTCAAAAGCATCGTTCCACTGATTTAGGATGGGGGAAAGGTTAGCAAAGAACTACTTTGAGTGTGGGGAAAAGCACCAGATGCACTCCCATTTTACCTCAATCTGTGCTCTCAGACACTTTGTTCTTACACTCTGAAGCACAGAAGGTCTTTTCCTCCAGGACTCTGCACCCAGACATCCAGCCCGGCTGCAGTGTCACTTCCAACAGAGCCTCGAGGCTCCAGGAATGTTAACAGCAAATTCAGACCTCTCAGATCTGCTTGGGAGCATTTCAGGCCAGGAGAACTGGTGGCCTGTGACAGTTTTGTCACCTCAGGCTGACAAAGCGAGGCCCTGTCCCTGGCAACTGCAGTGACACCTCTGCACAAGCCTGTCATGTCCTCCTTCTCCCAGGCAGGAGAAACTCAGAGCATCTCCTGTCTCTGGGGCCAGGACTGTGAAAGGTTGGGTAGCTCTTGCTGGGAAGGTTGAGGCAGACCCGTCACAGATCAGCTCTTTCCCAACTGCAATTTCATGTTTAAACAAAGAAAAAGGCCTTGGATTTCTGTTTATGAGCTGTCAGGAAAGGTCATGCCTGGGAGCACCTGTCACAAATCCCATTCCAGCATCCCTCAGCCTCCTGAGACATGGCTGAGCCCTGCTGGCTGCTTTCTACCATAGGGAGTTTGAAATCAGACATTTTCCAGTTTTTATGGGGATTGGTGACCAGGTAGAGGAAACTCCAATCAGGTCATTGGGATGCACAGGGAACATGGTTCCAAGTCCACACACGGCAAATTGTCTGGGAGCAGGCAGAGATGGGAGAGAAAAAACTCATTTTATCTCACAGCCATCTGGAAATAAAGCCTCTGGTGACCATTCTTTGTTCTGGATTCTGCCCTTTCTGCTTGTAAGAGATACAAGGAACTGGGTGATTTTTCCCCTTGTATAGGTACAAGAGTGCTTTTCATACAAACATGAATAAATACCATATTTCTTTTAATTTTAAAACAAGCTCAGCACCTTAATCAACATCTAATTTCTTCTCTCCTGGCATCAGCAGGGAGACAGCAGAGATGCTCCTGCAAACTCCAAACCCACTCTAGGCTCTACCCCTTTGTTCTGACTGCCTGTGCCTCAGTACCAGAAAGAATCCCATTGCAGGCTTCCTTTGAGGTCAAATATTGAGGAGTTCTGTGATGCTCCAAGGAAGCCATGTGGAGGGAGGATGCACAGGAGAAAATCGACCATTTGTGGCCACAGAGGATGGAAGAATCAGGGAAGAGACAGGCAAAATCCAAACTCTGGCACACAGCACCAGTGCCCCTGAATTTTCTGCTCACTTCTGGATAAGCATGGCCCATGTGAGCTTGGGGTGCTACAAGCAGTGAGGTTTTTTAGTATTCAGCAGCCCTTTTACAGGAGAAATACAAAGACCAAACACCTTCAGCAACAGCTGCTGATTTCTGCTCTTTCTCACTGAATAAATCCAACACCTGTTTTTTCCAGGCAGAAGAGCCTGTACAAAAAACACTTTTACCACTCTGGATGCTGAAGTGCTGCCCAGTGATCAGTCAGTCTGCAAAACCCTCCTGTCAGCGTTTCACAGCTGCTCCCTGGACTCCACTGGGTTCTGCACGGGACAGAAAGGCCCCCCAAAGGTGCTCCCACCTTGCACCAAAGCTCAGAACTCCTCTTTTCCCAACACCCAACCTGAAGTGCAAGGTGTATTTTCAGCTATCAAACAGCTTCATGACAGGTTTGGTGCCAAGACTGAGGCAAACACCAGAAAAAGGGATCAACCTTCCACTAGACCAGGTTGCTCTAGGCCCCATCCAACCTGGCCTTGTAGTTTTGGTCCTGAGCTTTTCTTTGCTACACAGTGACCTGGCAAACAAAGTCAGCAGTCTGTGGCAATCTTGCTCAAAATGTCCATATATTTAATAATGATACCAAACACAGCTTTGCCCCCCTGGAATTTCCACTATGAAATTCAGTAGGTCCCTTCTGTGATCACTGCAGTTGGACTGTACATAGCTACTGACTATGCTGAATACATGGTTATGTTTTAGCAGTGTAGTACTCATATATTCTCTATAAATATAATCAAAGATTTAACATTTGTTTTCATTCTGATTCTTACACACATTTCCTGTGTTTCCACCAAGAAAACCCAAAACATACCAACAAACAAAAAACTCAAAACACGTCTCTTTCCTGCCTCCCCCAACCTTTAATTGGGTTCCAAATAAACCTGAGTTTGTTATTCAAGTCAGCATCTGCCATCTGTTTGGGTATGTGAGTCTGATGGACACAAAGGGGAGATTTCAGTGGTTTCTGAATTCAGTGGTCCCTGACTTCAGTGGTCTCTGCCAGTGGCTTGGCAGCACAAATGTGTTCTTAGCATGAAGAGAATGAAAATGCTCTGATGTTTACAAGTGAAGGAGTTAAAATGGCCCCCTGGAATGCACAGGTGCCCTCCACAAACAGAATGCAACATTTACTGACGTGAAAATGGGTAAAACTGCTTCAGGGCTGTCTTTTCTCACCATATTGGGGCTTTCATGTGCATTATTTTACAGGTAGCACAACTCCCTCAGAGGTGGGAGTCCTCACTCCACCGAAGGATCCAAGATGCTCATGGACACTCCAGTGCCCAACTCCAGCACTGAGGGGAGGCTCCCACCCACAGGGATGAAATAGAGGCTCTGGGCATCACTCTGCTGGTTAGGCCAGCACTGGGCAGTCCTGTTATCTGTCAGTATTTGGATCAAGGTCGATTTTTTTCCTGCAGATTTTGGTGTCAGGCCCATGTTATGCTTCAAACCAGGGAGAAAGGCTCAGCTCTGAGCTCTGCTGGGGACCTTCTGACCTGGCTCTGCTGCCCCTCCTGACCCAGGCTCTGAATATCCTGCTCATGGAACTGGGAGGAAAACTTCCCAAACAAGGGCAACCCTCAGCATCTGCACCATCACCAAGGGGGCAGTGAAATTGTTTGTAAAAGCATGGATGGAAATAGGGCCTGGATTCCTACCAGTAGCAAAATCCCATCTTCCAACGACGGGAGGACACCACCTCTGCTTCCTGGCTTTTGAAATGACATCCAGTGGTGGGAGCAGTGTGGGCCAGGGCTGCCCACAGGGGAACCAGGCTGGAACAAGCTTTGCTGAGATGCTCTGAACACACAAACACGTACACAGGGGTGGTACAGACAAGAGAAAAGAGCAGTCTTTGTCTTTGGCTAAACCTTCTAATTTATAGGAAGTGGTTTGAGGACAGAAACAGAACCAAAAGAATGTTGCCAACCTCTCAGATGTATCATTTACTTAAAAAAACAAGACTGGTATACAGAACATGGTTGTCTTTTAAGAAAGTTAATCTTCACTGCTCATAACAATACCCAGTTTTTGGTAACCACTGCGTTACCAATCTTGGAGTATAAAACGGACTTGGTACAGGTTCATGTGTCCTTCATTAGTCTTTTTAATTCACTGCAGTTTCAGAGAAGCCTTCAGGTGTGTCCAATGCTGCCTTGCTGTAACAGGGGCTACTGCAGTGAATTTCCACATGGTGACACTTGTTTTTAAACAATCATGTTTCTTGTGACATGATTAAACAGTAGTTTTCCTTATGAAAAAAAACGAATGTGTTATTACCTACTTTATGTAATTAACAGTAAAATCTGCTCCCAATTCCACTACTCCCACTTTTTGTGAATTAGACCACTCGTGTCTCCATCCAAGCTTCTGCCACCTCCATCTTCTCGGCAGGACTCGTCAGCAAGCTCAGTTTGGACAGAGTACCCGTGGTTTCCCCCCTCGCCTGCCCCAGGAGCAATGCCTGCAGCAGTGCCACGAGCTGTGGGGATCAGGCAGGTGGAGCAGGCACAGTCTCACCACGGATCCTGGCCCGGCACCCAGGGCACCACTGATTTCCTGCAGGAACCCAACCCCCGGAGCTCGCCGCTCTTCCAGCCATGCTCGCTGCGGCGCCGGGCCAGAGCAGTGAGAACACAGATCCACGCAGCTCTTGCAGGATGTTTTACTGTACAGTCAGATGCCAAACGCGAATATTTCTAAACAGCACAAGCAGAGCCCTTTTCTTTCAACTTTAATACGTAGGACAACGCCGTCCTTGCAAGCAAACCTCCCGTTTCCTGTGCTGCACCACTGCAGGGTATCACGTAGTGACAGCAATGTGCCTGTGGCTTTCCCTTCTTGCTTAAAGGAGAAAAAGGTTGGATCCCAGAGAAGAGCAGCGCAAATCCCAGGATGTCAGACTAACACTGGCCACTGAGAGCCTCTGTGTTGAAGGAAATCTGTGTGGGGCTCATCTGCTGCAGCTGAGGCATCCTGGCTTCCAGGGGCTTCTCGCTCGCCGACTGCATGGTCTGGTTCCTCTTGCGCAGCATCTGTCCGATCCCCATCATGGGGAACCTGCCCCTGCTTTTCACACAGTTTGGGCTGCCCAGGGGGTTGCTGGGGACCAGCTGGGTAGGGGACACGGCTTCCTCCTTGGCTGGATACGCTTTCTCTTCGTAGGTGAAAGAGACCTGGGTGGGGTGGACAGGGGACGTGCTCCCTGGGGGAAACAGCGGGGACAGTGTCCTTTCACTGGAGCTTTTGTAAGGGAAATTCATTGGTGAGCCTAGAATCCTGTACTGGTGAGAGGGGGAAACCTGGTCTATTTGGTCCTCTCTGTCAACAGACTCGAAGGAGTGCACAATATTCAGGATGAGAGGGGAGTCCTTGGGCCGGCCCCCGATCCGCGACGGCTCCGGCTGGGGAGACTCCTGCCTCTTGAGGAGCCGGGGGGTCCTGGGGGGCGGCTGCTGGACCTCCAGGTATTCCAGGGAGCTGGAAGTGACACAGCCCGTCTTGGGTGCCAGGGGCTCGTGGAAAGGGCTCACGCCACCGCCGGAGTCTGCAAAGCAATGGGAGAAGGAAGCAGAGGAGCACGCTGCAGTTACCAGCACTGCCTGTCCTGGAGGGCAGCGGCCCACAGCGCCTCCAGCACAGGAACCCAAAAAATCCACCAGCTACAACAAATGAGCATGGGTTCTACACTCAGACCCCACTTCCCTCACCCCCACTTACAGCTAACGCCGTAGTTCCCCAGGGAATTTATCTGCCCTTTTCCTCACTGGCAGGAAAAGTGCTTAAACTGAGACAAGGACTTGAAAAGGAAAACCACAGATGTCTTCAGCTGTTTGTATTAATTATATTTTCCAACGCCACGCCTGAGAAACCTCACATTTCTCCTTTCTTAGCACAGCTTTGTGTGGCTCTTGCTGGGCCTGTGCTCGCTGGCACACCTAGAGACACAGGGGAGCACAGTGAGTTAATCCCTGATGGCTCTCCTTGTATTTTGGAACAAAACCTGTTCCTGGTTTCACACATGTAAATATGGAGCAGCAGCACCGGCCAGATTCAGGCTGTTAGAGTTGGAACAGATTTGCTGCCTCAACTTCAGCGAGAACTTTCCTCCAGCAAGGGCCGAAAATAAATGGAACAGTCCTTGCAGGATTTGGCCCAGTCCAACAAAACAGCTCGTGGAGAAGATCTGCTCAGTTCCTACAGAATGCTGGCACTGCCTTACACCAAGCTAAGCACAAGCAAGCACGTTTTGCTGCCTTGATGGAAAGCTGTCCAAGGAACCTGACTGCCAGGTCTCCCTGACTGAATTAACTGGTAGCTATTCCATCAGTTCCCTTGGCCTCAAATCATCTAAAAAGGATCTAAAGTAATTTAGCCCTGCCAGCACTCAGGTCACAGTCACAAATCTCACATGTATTTCTTGGGAATGAATGGTCTTGTCAGGGGTTGAGACCTGAATGGATGAACAGGATGAAATCTCACACTTGTCTGCTAAAAGCACAAGTTCAATCTGACCAGCTTCTTTCTAAAGCTGGCCAACATTATTTAAGATGTGTCAAAACATTGTCTCCATAAGCAGAGAAATGCTTTAGCTGAGATCCACATGATTTTCAGGTTTCAGAACAAAAAAAGCAGGGAGAAACATAAAGAGGGAAAATATGAACTAGATTCTTTCCCCCTGTGCCTTCCTCCCAAAAGGGACAGAACATCTGAGCAAAGTAGGCATTTTAAATTTTTTTTAACATTTTTTCCCAGGAACTATGTCCCAGTCCTGACCAGCTCTCTGGACCCCTGTCACCTTGCAGTGGAGGCTCCTGTGCTGCCAGACAAACACTACTGGGATGACTTTTTTTACGTTGAGCGCAACAAATGATACATGATCAAGTCATGACAACAAGCATGGAAGCATCACAAGCCACCACCTGACAGCACAGTAAGTGTTTTCCAGCACTTTATTTCCCCACAATGCTCTGTGCTGACCTCTCCTTCTTTCGTTCCTTATTTAACACTGGGCTACATCACCTTCCTGCTCCTCAGTGCCTCCCATCCACGTGTGCACTGCCCACACCCCATCTGCCCTGCTGACTCCCCTTTTCCTCCACTCCTTTCTCTGCCCTCCTGTTGCCAGCACTTCTCACCCACCCCTCTCAGGCTGCCCTTTGTGACCAATGCTCTGCTCTCCTCTGGCTGCCCCATCTTTTCCTTTCCCTGCTCATGATTTCCCCCCCTCCTTTCATTGACAGGCAATTGCTGAGGTTGGCAGTCCCACTTGCCTCTTTCCCATTGCTCCACCACCAACCCAGGGACTCCTCCAGCTTAGGGATTTCCCCATGCTGCTCCCATCCTCCTCCTCCAGGTCAGGGATTCCCCCATGCTGCTCCCTAGCCCCCTCTCAGGCAAACAGTGGCTGGCAGGGAGAAGCTTGGCTACCAGCTCGGGTTCCTCAGTGCTCTGGGGTGGGTGGTGATGCTTTCAAAACACCACTGTGAGTGTGGATGATTTTGTGTGAAGGACGTGTAAACAGGGGGAGAAGCTGCCTTTTGAGAGCACTGCAGGAATCCTGTCAGGCACACCAAGTGAGGGTGCCTGGCTGCTGAGCACCACCACGGTTCCCTCCGGGCATTTCATTCCACGCGTGCTGACATCTCCAGGCCTCCTTCCCACAGCACCCCCAGAGTGACAGGGAATGCAAACCCTGTCTTTACACAAAAAAACCTGGTCTTTTTCACAAAAACACACCACAGAGGCTCAGTGACACCACACCACGCAGGCACACATGGACCCAGGACTGGCTTTTCTCCCACTGACCTTTCTCCGGAGCCCCGGCCTTGGCGACTTTCCGGTCCTTCAGCAGAGCCTTGGTGTTCTGGATCTGTGAGATAAGACAGGAAGAAGGCTGTCTATATGAAACTGGACTTTTCTCAGTTTTCTTTGGGAGCTGACGGTGAAGAATCTCCCCTTTCTTTTCTTGCTCTTTGAGTTTTTTGTCCTTTAGGTTGTAAAACAAACAAGAACAATTTGGGTTTACTCAAGGGAAGTTTCAGTGACCCCCAGACCTACAAGGTGGGTTAAGTACTATGTATTTACAGGGAACTTATTCTGACTACTCAGAGTAACTAAATCCTCCATGTCTCATTTGCCTCTGATCAGTCTGCCATGATTTCTTGGCTCCCATCTGCTCTGACACTCAGCCAGTGTGAATGCTGGGTTTGGAAAATTAAAGGAAAAGGAAAGTTTTTCTCTTGGAGAAAGCAGATAAAAGTTTGTGCTCTTCCATACCAGAAATACCCTACTTGAGCACTAAAAATGTCTTTGATTTCTCTTCACTCCTTCTGAGATTTAAAAAGGTGAGTTGCAAAGTTTTAAAGAAGTTTAAAGCCTTTGAGTCACTTATCTTCTGTCCAGACAAGATCTGGAGGAATACAGCCCTTGCTTTCATAGCATCTCTGCAACTGCACAAGGCATGGAGGGGGAGAAAATTATTGAGCCATCCCTTCCCTGAGCTCTAACTCCTGATCATGATTGGGAAGGCAGCTGAAGGTGGGACTGCAAGAAGAAGATAGGTTTGATCCCCAGTGATGACAGAGGAAAAACAGAACCTGGGAGCAAGACCCTGAAGAAGTTGATTTTCAAAGCACTGTTTTACAGGGAAAATTCATTGCCTCTTCTTACAGCCACTAGATTTAGCAAACTGCTTAACATCCTTTATCTGCTACTGATTTCTAGGGGAGCTCAAAGTCTTATTAGTCTTATTTCACATTGGGACACTGTTTTGGTTGGTTCAGGGTTGTTTTTGTGGTCATAGTTCTCATTTAAGCAACATGTTTTGCTGCATCTGATTAAAAGGTCACTGCTAGTACAAGTCTTTTTTAAAAAGTGAAGGAAAGTTCCTTCCCCCAATTATGTGCCTGTGTTTTGTCTGGTTATTATGCACTGCCACTCCTGATTTTCTTTTGCAAGCTCACTGACGTGGAGTCTATGAAAACCCTCAAAGTCAAGTGCATAAAAACATGTGAGAGAGGAAAAGAAAGATGCAGAAGACAACTTGGATTCTCCTGGGCCACTAAACAGCTCTGGAAACCAGACAGACACGGAAGAGGCAACAACCTGGACTCATGATGAACATTGCCAGGTCACATGGAGCCAGGCTCCCTGCACAGATGGTGTCTGGGCACTGCTGGGCTCTGCAGCCTTCCAGGAGTTGCAGAGTTGGAAGGAACACCCTCAGTGACTCATAAACCACAGTTTTTATTTTCAATACCAATGTGGTTAGGTAGGTGACTTGGGAGAAGAAGAAGAACCTGAGACCCTCTGTGAGCTCCTCACTGCCTTCACCTCAGCCTCCCTCTGTGCATGTTTTTTGCCCCCGTCCATCCCTTATCCCCTCCAGCTCCTTTCCCTCTGCCCAGCTGCAGCTGGCTGACCTTTCCACAGCCACACAGGAGCCCCTCATGGAGCTGCACACCTTGGCCCACCTTTGGAGGAGCCTGTCCACGCCGCGCTTGGAGTAACAGCGCGGACCAGGCGCTGCCTCGGCGGGCACTGTCCCTCCTGGGGAGGGTGAAGTGTAACAGCAGCCACAACAACAGCAGCAATGCTACTAACTCCTAACAAAGCTGTGGGAATGTCAGCCTGCCACAGCACTCAGGGGAAGGTGTGCACCTGATTCTGAGCCCACCACACTGTTTCTCCTCCCATGGCTCTGAAACTCTGCTGTCGAGAGTCTTCGGCAGAGACCAGGCTCCCCCGAGGATCTTTTTATGAAGGTGCTTGTGAGGATGAGACTAAGTGGTGACTATACTAAGCCCACAGGAGCCAATCCAGATTGCCAGGAGCTATCTGCTGTTTTGGGTAGGTGAGGAGCAATCAGTGTGCTGGCTGCTGCAGCCTCTGCCTGAGTGCAGGACGTTCCAGGGCTGCGGTATTTTTAGCCTGACGGTGCACGAGCCAAGCTGCAGCTCCTCACCTGCCAAGTGCTCTTGCCTTTACCCTCACCCTGCTGGGACATTCTCTCAGCCACAGAAACACAGCCACTCCACACAATTAAAGCACCCCTGGCAAAGGAAACTCACATATCCGGTGCTGGCAATTAATTTACTTCACGCTGGATGAACACTGCAAATAGTCTTAGAAGTATTTCTAAAACTGCTAACGTTGCTCCCTAATGACCAGGGCTGTGAGAGGCTCAGGACCAAAGCCCTGAACTCCCAAGGTGCCATGCTCTTCTGTTTGGAAAAGGAAGGAAGATTTCCTTCAGGGGAGTTATAAAAGTGTTCTGCAGAGTGCAGGGCTGTGTCCCGCTGGCCCATAATGCAGGAGCAGTACCAGTATGTTATACTCGAATAGGTTGGGAATTACATCATCCTCTGCTATTTCCTGTCCTGACCTTGACCCTCAAACCTACTCTTAGTCCCAGCAATGGGTTTGAGAGGCAGATAAAGGGTATTTGTCCTGGCCATGTCTGGCATGGTGATAGGACAAGGACATCGGGTTTTAAAAAAGGCAAATTCCACGTCTGAGCCCACGAGCTCCCCTGGATTTCCTGGAGGGACAGCCATTCAGCCCAAGACTCCTTCCACAAATAAAGAGATGAAGAGAGCCATGGACTCCTGCCTGCCTCCCTGTCCCTGCACAGCAGGACAGTGACACCAGCCTGGAAACAGCCTGGCTACTTCACAGCCCCAGCAGCCTGGGCCCCTCTCCACCCCGCAGCAGGAGACCTGGTGGGGAAGAGGAGCAGGACATGACCACTGCCTACATGTCCCTGCCTGCCCCAGCTGCTGGCAGCCCCTCCTGAAGCCAAGGCCTTATTTCCCACGGCTGGAGAGAGGTGGGAACAATTCCATGTCTGCTGAAGCCAGAGCTGACCATCCCTCCCTCTCCTATTCCCATGGCAACCTGCAGCTCTGCTTCGGTGCAGTGCCCGCCTAGGGACCAGTGGCTCCCAATTCCTGCTCTGCAAGTGGTGGGGAGGGATAAAGGGAGTCCATCTCCAGCTCATGACCCTTCCTGAGCTTACAAAACCCCTTTCCCTGAGTCCCAGAGGCACCCACTGAGCTGTGGTCCACCCACAGGGAGGCATTTTAGGGGAGATGTCTGCCTTATTTACGAACGGCAGCAGCATCCCAGGGTGTGCATGCACCCCTGTGTGCTGCTTCACCTGTCCTGCCACAGTCAAAGGAACATAATCCCCTCGTGTAAGCACAGCTGAAGTGACAGAGAGCACTGAAGGACCAGCAAATGGCTTGAAAGGGACCTCAGAGCCCATCTCCACCCCCTGCCATGGGCAGGGACACCCTCCTCTAGCCCAACCCGGCCTGCACTTCCACACTCCGTGCCCATGCAGCAGGAGAACAGGCTGTTACCATTACTATTATTATTATAATTATTAGTGCAGTGCCTACATAGTGAGTGCATCCTGCTAAGTATTTCCAGAAAGACAAGACACTCCCCCATCCCCTAAAGAGCTGCCCTGGGACTAACTCTGAGTGCAGGAGAGGCTCTGTTAGGAGCTTCTACCCCTAAGCAAGCCTGCAAACGAAACTGGGGCCATACCCTGGCGCTGCTGTTGGCTTCCAGTTTTCCTCAGGGAAGGGAGATGTCCTTGCTCAGCCTCCCCTGCACAGCTGTGAGCTGATCCCTGGGGAATGCAGAACCCCAGAGTGCAGCAGCTCTGTCCCTGCCCAGGGAAGTGACACCAGCAGCTAGTCCAGACAGAACCAAGATGCTCCATGCAGGATCAACTCCCAGGACCTGCCCCTGTTTCCAGGGAATGTTGCCCTGCAATAGCTTGAGTAAGTTGTGGGAGCTTTGTGAAATATCACATTCATTGAGTCTATCCACTGCTGATCCATTGCAAGTGAGATGGTTTTGATTTATTCAAGAAAAGAATAAGCACTTTGCCCTGATACTTCCATCTGGCTTGCAGTTCAGCTTGTCTTGCAAGCAGCCTTGAGAATAAACAAAACCAGCCACGACACAAATCTGCCCCTGCAATTAGATCATCAATCCAGTGCTGAGGAGCAGCTTTGGAAACAGGCAGACTCCTCAAGAATGCTGCTCTTTGTGTTGGCAGGGAAGACTTGCACAGCTCACATTACTCCTGTAATTTTAGTGCTTGGCAGAGAATCAGCCAGGGAAGAAAAACCCAGCCATGATTTAATGCAAAATACCTTCTCTGCTTGCAGGCAAGAAGGCTGGAGACCAACAGAGCAAGAAGGTTAAATCTTTTGTCTGCCCAAGGGAATTCCTCCAGGATGCAGTGGGCTGGTCCTGCATCATTTCTGCTAAGGAGCAGAGAAAATTGACTTTGAAAAGTGTAGAGCTAATACTGCTCCTGGCAGCCAAGTCAGGGTTGGCCCAGGACACCAGGAGGGTCACCCTGGCTGTCACTCAGCTCTCTGTCCTACAGCACCAAGGTCTCCAGGCTCAGAGCCTCAAGAACACTCAGTTTTCATCTTTTTATAACACCAGCAACTTTCAACCCTGAATGAAGCTATGGAGCCCCCTGTGTTTGCATCATTTTGCCCAACACAGATTTTAAAACATTTTAATTTCTTTAAAAACCTTGAAAGTCACCTTTCTATTTCTTCTCTAGGGAGGTACTATTTGTTTCTTTGAAAAGAAATAAAAGGAGTTTACTCGTCCTGCACAGACAAGACCACAGGTCTTTCTTTTCTCCACAGGTTCACAAACCCATCACTTTAATCCCAATCACCAAGGATGCTCAAATTCCATCTGCTTTCAAAGCACTGCAACAAGCTTTGGTGAGCTTTACCTCATAGGAGTCTTTATTTGCCTTGTATTTTTCTATCTGGTACAGCTGGTTCTTGTGGCAAATACTGTCCTGGCCTTCAGCCTTCTGTGGAGAGAAAAGCACAGAAGAGTAAAACACATAAGATAATTAGAGAAAACTAATGTTTAATTACTGCTTAACGGAGTGTACCCTCTCTTGGCATTCAGTGGAGGAGCATCAGCTGGCAGAGATGATGGATTTGGGCCATTGCATTTTAAATATCATTGGTGCCATCATCACTAATGTGAAAGGGACTGAGGGGAGAAAAAAAACCTAAGAAGCTGCTGTCAAACTGGAAGGCCCAAGCCTTGCTCAGAGGCCAGGGAGATTGCATCAGGTAAAACCTTCAGCTGAGTTGTCACTTAAAAGCTAAGTAAGTTTAAGAGGTTTTAAGCTTCTTCTTGATGTCCTGACTGAAAAAATCGTGTTACTGCCATTCCAAGCAACAGGACTCTCTCAACACAGGGGCACAGCACTCCACAGCGTGCAATCCTGGGGACCAAACCAGCCAGGCCTCCTGCAGCCCTTCCNGAGTATGCAATCCTTGGGACATTCTGTAATCCATGGGACCAAACAAGCCAGGCCTCCTGCAGCCCTTCCCTGCCCCTGTCTCCCCGCCGTGGCAGGAGGCAGTGCTCACCCTGAGGCTGGCCAGGTAGCGCTCCAGCTTCTTGTTGAGCAGGAAGTAGATGGCCAGCGTGTGGCTGGCCCTGTTGGAGAGCACGGTGTTGATGACATCGCTGTTCTTGTAGCCCAGCTTCTCCGTCATGTGCAGCAGCACGCTCTGGCTCAGGTCCTCCAGGTGGATCCTGCACGGCAGCAGAGGCACAGAGGCATTTGGGGCTGTCCTCTCAGGGACAGAGCCTCAGGGGGATGAGGCAGAACACCAAGAGGTGGCCCCAAGGGCTCAGCAGCTTGGGGGTGGATGGTTCCCTGCTGCCACGAGCAGGCAGGGAAAGCACAGATATTTGGGAACACAGGGAGCTGAAGGAACAGCACTCTGTCCACCGTGTCCATCCCTGGTGGGAAACGGCGCCGTGCTGCTCAGGCCATTTGTTACCCTACACCTGGCCACTGAAAGTCATGAAGAGGAGCTGGTTTTGAAGGAAAAGAAGCAAAATCCAGGCCAGATCTGGCTCTTTGGAAAGCCCCTTTTTGGGTGATCAAACAGCACTGCTCTGAGCTTCACCCCCTCACCTGCTGCACAATATCCGTGCACTAATTAGCCAGGGAATTTCCTGCTGGAGAAAGGGGATGTACAGGATTATTCCTGCAGCTCAGAATGGCAACTCTGCTGTCACCCTCCTGTCACAAGTACAAGCCATGTTTATGTCTCTCTCCTCTATAAAGTCTGGAACAGTCGCAGGCAAGGCGGGAAAAGCAGTGCAGAGGCCTTGTGGAAATGCCAAAGTATTGGCTCAGTCTGAGTTAAAACCAGATTCTTCCACAGAACTCAGCTCCTATTTAGATCTCTAAATGGGCTGGCCAGCTTCCCAGAGGTACCCATCAGCTCCCATCCATCTCCAGAGAAATGCTGGGTTCCAGTTGTTTCTAGAGGATATCCCTCACTCCAAATACCAAGCCTAATATCAGATGGACCTTATTTTGCAACATTCCCCCTTCCAAGGGATCCCTCCCCACCTTTCCCACTCCTGCCCCAGCTCTGACGGACAAGACTCAGAGAAGATGTCAAACACAGTCTGGGGAATCTCAAATACCTCATTCTCTTTGTTCCCTGTGCCAATGAACACTCGTTCTGCCCCCAGTGAAGGCTTGGGATTGGGTCTTTTTCTCACAAGTTCAAAAGCAAAACTTATCTTGGCCACTGCACGTTGAGACATCTGGGCAGCAAAAGAAACTCCAGCAATTTCGACTTGAAGTGCTCAGCAAAATGGGAAATTTTTGCTTGCCTTCAGAGAATTTCTTTAACAAAAGCAAGCCTATCAAAAGCCTGGGAAAATATTCTCCTGGAAATGCAGCTTCTGCTGTTCTCCCACCTTATCTCCATGCTCTTCCTACCACACTCCTGTCTGGGGAACAATGGGTGTTACCCCCAGAGTAGTGGAAGGGCACTGCGAGAACGTAACACAGCTCCTTCTGTGTTGATTGAGAGAGGAATTGATTCTTTGCAAACTCAGCAGTGGGTTTTTCATGCACTATTTCACCACACCTTATCCACATCTGCACACTAAGGAGAAATTGGAGAAATTCCATGGAAGCTGACTCTAGTGGTACTTCCTGAGACAAGCTCAAAAGGAGCCAGGCCATGTCTTTGAATATTTAAAACCTTGCAGATTATTCTCCCTATAAAGCTCCAGTATGACAAAGTCTAGGTAGGTCAAGCCTGGGGCATCAACTAATGAAACAAAAGTAATATTATTTTTAAAAAATGAAAGAAAGAATCTCTTTAAAGGCTTTCATCCTTTATAGCTTCACAGGTCCCCTACATTTGGAGGAGTGCTATCAAGAGAATGGCTCTGCCTGTTCTCATCCCTTGGCAAACAATTCTTCACAAGGGCCCCTTAATATCCTGGGGATTACAGGCAGCTGGCCCCTCCTCATTTCAGGGAGTGGATCCAGTGATATCCCCAGGCATCCAAGCTGCTTGACATCCATCCATCCATCCATCCATCCATCCATCCATCCATCCATCCATCCATCCATCCATCCATCCATCTTTTGGGAGCTGGAGACCTGCTCTTCTCCTCAGGTAGAGGAATGGCACAGTCACAGGATTCTCATGATGCAGCACTGGAAGTGCCACCTCTGAAAGGGAAATGTCTGCTGCTACATGGGGGCACCTGCACCCCCTGTCAAGGCACTCCATCTGGTTCCTGGCAACTGCAGGAGGGGAGCTGTGATCTTCACTCAGGGACTCCCCTCTCAGCCAGGTTAGGACAGAAATTCTGCAGCACTCTTGAGTTGTAAGCAGCAAAATTAGGCTTTAAGTTGCTGTCTTTGCCTCAGTGCTGCTTGGCCTTTGAGCCAGTGAATCCTGCAGGTCCTGGCTGGTGCATGAGACACAGCTGGAGGGCTTTGATAGAGGAAGGAGGTTTTATCTGATCAAATAAAGACATGTGATTCCAAGTGAGTTGCCTGAGGCTTCATTTACAGTCACTGGAGAGGAACTCGTATCTGCAGGGCACAAAGTCATCCTAAGGCAGGATCAGAGAGAAGTCAGATGAATCCTTATGTAAAAAGGGCCTTTATTTCTCTCCACTGACTGCACATGTACACTGCAGAGGTTTAAAATTGAGCAAGCTTATTTACAACCCAACTGGACCACAAGTATCCTCCCTTCTTTCTTTTTCCCTGGGTGGATGTTTGACTGACCATGAGGTTCATTCTCTGCCTGCTCTTAGTCACATATTCAGCAGGGTGCAGGTATGTAACATCAGCCACCAGCAAAGCAAGACCACTGAACTCTGACCTCTCTCTTAACCCACAGCACCTCCCAAACAGGCAGAGGCTCTCCTGGAAAAGCAGCTTGGCTTGGACTGACTGACGAGGAGGAGATCAGGACTGCCTGCCACACCTCCCTGTTCCCAGGCCTGCAGCAAATCAATCAGAAGTTCTGCACCCCAGCCCACCCTGCAAATAACACAGTGTAAGTGCAGCTTCCAATGTAAGGTATCGCTCTTGATCCCTTCAAGCAGCACAGGGCCAATGCCAAGGACCGTCAGGATGGATTCACAAAAGCAGTGCCCAGGACCTGGCACAGCAGGGATGCTCTGTGTGGATGCCCTGGCAGGTTTCCTCCTCCCCTCCCTGCCCTACCTGTTTGGATAGGTGACGTTGGGTGGTGCTCTGCCAGGGTAGTTCTCATTGAGCCACCGGTTTGCCAGGGCCTGCTGGATGTTGGGTCTCTTGGCAGGGTCTGGCTCCAGCAGAGAGCGCAGGAAGGTGATGGCCGCTGTGGAGAGAGCAGGGAGAAACCCCAAACAACAGCTCTGTCATCTGCCTCAGGACTGGCACAGCACATGAGCTACTACAGGTGAGTGGCCTGCACAAGAGCCTGCTAGAAAGGAGCATTTTCCTCACTGCACCCTCCAGTGTCCTTGAGAAAATGGGAGAGCTGATAAGGGGTTGGTAACTAAAACAAACAGTGATTTACAGTCACAATGATTTATGGAGTTATAAAGGAGAGGGGGAAAGGCACTTTTTGTCTCACAGCTCATCTGAAGTTTCAGAGCAGGTGAGCCAACATTTAATTCCCACAGGAGGGCAAGAGGCTGGAGCCAGGTCAGAGACAAATCACTGTGCTCAAAGTAGAAGGAGATGGACCAGGGGTGAGTGGAGGGGAGGGATGCAGACCTAGGAAGGAAGGCACAGCAATCTGGGCTCCCTTTGACATGATGAGGATAAATTCTCTGGCTTCCATCCAACCTACCATCAGCTGCAGAAGGTTTTAGCCAAATTAAAAGAGTACAGCAAAGCAAACAGGCTTGGCTTTTTTCTCCTGAACCTTCAACTTTCAATGACATTCAACCACTCCTCCTGAGTGAAAATGGAGCAAAACCACTCAATTTTCAAGTCATGTGCTTCTGACATGATTAGGAGCAACGAAATCAAGTGATCTGCCTAGAATTTCACAAGAAGTGCCCCTCTGAGGTGAAAATAAACTCTGCTTCAACTAGGTCTGGTCTTGATTCCTCAAATTACCAAGGCTAGATTTCACTGCTCCTACATGCAATCTGAGGGGAACAAAACACCTCCTGGTGACACCACAGTGGGATGGGACAGGATGTGTGCATCAGGGGAGGGTGGAGGATGAGGAAGGGAGGGTTTCTCCCTGAATAAAGCAGGGTTAGACCCAACAGGTGCCAACTCCCAACAACCTGAGCAACCTCAATGTGCAATACCCTGCAAAAATGGGGTTCTAGCAGGAGAGAGGGCCCTCTCTGTGTCAAGAAGCTTGTAGGTGCAAGAGAGACTTCTTACTCTGTGTTTACCAGTTCAGCCAGGCATCAGCTGGGCTTTTTCTAATCTCTCCCTTCACAACCCACTGATTTGTGGGAGCTGCTTTACTTGAATACTCTCCAGTAATTTTTGTTGTTATCCTGCAGCAGCCACGTTGCAGGGGCAGCAGGAAGAGCCTACATCCGAGCCCCCAAACTTGCTGGAAGCTGCTCCCTGTGTGCCTGGCGTGCCCTTTGTTCACCCCCACCATAGCAAACAACAAACCCTTGTTCTCCCATTCAATCCCCTCTCGCTCCAGTGCTCCCCCCGTGTCTGAGTTAGAAACCTCACACATCCCATTGGCTCAGAGCCAGAGAAATCCCTCTCCCCAAACACACCCCCCCCTCCTCCATCACCACCATGCTTGCTCGCCAAATCACCCCAGGTCCCCTTAAAAAAGGAGCTACTTCTCCACCCCTACTCTTGCCAAAAGGGTAAACTAATTAAACAAAGCTCATCAAGTGCCAGAGATCAAGAGATTTAGGCTGGGAGAAACTAATTTTGGAGTGGAGAATCTCCCCCCAGAAGCTCCCAGACCTGGGTAGCAGAGAGGAGCAGCAGCACCTTGGCTGATTGGAGCTGGGATGGCAAAAGGAGCTTTTCCAGCTAAGGCACAGACAGAGCTGTGGACAGCAAAATGATTTCCCCAGGGAGCAAACAAGAAGGAAAAGGAATACATGCAAGGTGAGCACCAACTTCCTGAGCATCTGACCTCTGCTCCCCTAAAATCAATAACCAGATAGCTGCTGTTCAAGAGGCTTAATGAGCAACAGGTTCCTAAGTGGGAAAATCAAACACCAACTCCAAAACTCCCCTGTTTAGCTACCCAGGTTGTTTTGGCAGCTCAGGGTCACCCAGCACTTGAAGTGAAATCACAAAGGAAGTGTTTCCCTGCTCAGTGATGAGACTGGCTACCTGCACAATGGGGCTGTGTGTTCAGTAACCTGGAAATTAATATTGAAAGACAACCTACTGGAAATGTGAAACAGAACTCCTGTAAAAATTCTCTGCTCTGTAGATGAGTTCAGGGAAATGAGGACCCAACTGAAATAAAAGGCCCATAAACCCAAGAAGTTAACAGGCACTACAGTTCCCAGAGCACAGGAGCAGGGTTTCTGCCCACTGACCCAAACCAATGTCACCCTGAATCACACTGTGCTCTGTCACAGAGCTCACCAGGCCCTTGGCTTGGGTCAGGGACTGATGGGTGCCTCTGTCCACCCTGGGCAAAGGTTAACATGTTTAAATCTAGTCCATTAATTTGCCACCACCTCTGTAAGTCCAGGCTGCTGGACCTCTCACAGGAGAAACAAAATCCTGCCTTCCCTGGGGATCACAGTGTCGAGTGAGCTATGGAGGCTACAGAGAAAATCTGATCTCCACTGTTGAAAGGCAGGATGGATGAAACAGCAAAACAAAGCCTGTCAAAAGGAATGTCACCTTCTTTTGCTGCTCTGGGTCTGGCCTTCTACAGGGTGGAAGGTGCAACCCTAAATCTCTACTTGGAGAATTCACCTTCTGACTCAGCTCCCAAGGGTCTTCTTTTAGACTCCCCAACAATGTTTCCATTCCCTTCTTGTATTTTAAAATCTTTTAATTTTATCCAAAGCCCCTTGCAAACAGGCTGCCAGGCAAGGAGACAGAAGCTCTCCGTGGACAAGAAATTTGGCATGAAAAAATAAAACCCAGCTGCCAAACAGAGCTTGTTCCAAATGCTGACAGTGGCCTTGCTGCAAGCTGAGAAGTGATTCTGTTGCCTAGTGACATGGCTCTGAAGCAGGAATTAATATTTCTAATGCTAACACATCAAGTATTTTGCATTTTGTGAGCACACAAAGGTTATCCCAGGTAACTGTCCCAAAATAACTTTCTGAGTGATTATCATTATTCCATAATAAATCACAAGTCATTTGAGGCAGTTCATCACTCAACCCCAGCCATGATAGTGCCCAGGAATCTGTCATTCCAAAATAATCTGTTCATCCCTCCTTACCCTAACACTAGAATCTTCGGGCTGTGCAAAACTGACCAACTGCTCTGCAAAAGCAATTCCACAGAATTTTACAGATTTGGTCCTTCTCTCACTTTCAGCACAACCTGGTGCTTCTCCAGAAATTATGCTGCACCAACTCCTGCAGGTCCCTCAGAGGCCCAAATGAAGAAAGGAACTTTTCCCAGTTAGCACAACTCGTCAGCAGCATGGCTCAGAATCCATGATCCCATGCCACAGCTCTGGCCCACTGGATCCAAATGTTTCCCAGCAACCCCCCTGCATTACCTGAGGAGAGCTGGGTGGGAAAGGGGTTCATTTCTTTGTCCACCATTTTTTGGTATAAGGCTCTCAAGCTGAATGGCTCCACAGTAAAGGGTAATGTTCCAGTCAGCATGGCATACATGTTCACCCCACTGCAAGAAAACAGGTGGAAAAACAAATCAAAGTGATCAGGAACAAGGAAAAATGCAGGTTTTGAGACTGTACTGTGTCTTTAATGTCTGACAGTTATTCCAGGGTTGATGCCCCATCTCTGAGAACACTCCAGGTCAGGCTGAATGGGGCTCTGAGCCACCTGATCCAGCTGGAGATGTCCCTGCTCTGTGCAATAACAATTATAAACTCGAGAAGGAACTCACATGGACCAAACGTCTATTTTGGGCCCGTATTTCTTCCTTGCCAGAAGTTCAGGGGCTGCATATGCTGGGCTCCCACACTGGGTGCTGAAGGGATCAGAATAACCCAAGATTCCTGCACAGTTGCTCAATCCAAAGTCTGTGAAAGGCACAGAGACACAGTTATGAAAGAGAGACACAGACCAACTGTGCTAGAGCACAAGTTAAGAAGAACATTTTTTCCAAAATCTTAGCAATGAACCCTCTGAGGAGAATAAAAACTTATCCACATGCAAAAAATTTTATGTACTTTGCTTCTACGAGGTGCTAAAAAAACAGAGGTTTCCACAAACAATAAAAAGAGCCTGAGAACAAAAAATTGCCTCCCAAAATTTCCCTCCTGTCTGCTCCAGCGCTGGTGTGGCTGCAGCCTGAGATGGGTTTTGGGAACAAGAAATCCCATTTATCAAGAGTTGGACCCCTTGATCCCTGTGGGTCCTCTCCAACTCAGAATCTTCTGTGAATCTCTGAAGAACACCACTGACATCTGATTAGCTCCTCAATGTCCTCTCTCAGTCATTAATTTGGGGCTCTTTTCCTTAGCTGCACTGGCCTTGCAGTGCTGGCCTGTCTTTCAGCTTTCACCCTGCTGAAAATCAAATTTGGCTGAAAGCTGAGGAGTTCCTCAAGGTATGGGAAGCACCCTTACTGAGCAGAAACATGAGCCTCACTGCTTTGCTAAACCAGGCAAAGAAATAAAAATGTTCACACACAAAAAAAGCAATTATCACAGTGATTGGAAGAGCCTGAGTGCCTAAATGGTGGCAACAGTGCTTTCCACTCAACTGGCTGCACCTGTGAGGGCCAGGCAGGCACAGGGGGAACAGTAATCACCATCCCTCACAGCTAAAGAGGCTCACTGGGGCTCTCCTGGAGAGCACTGTCAAAGCTGAAGGGAGAATCGAGAGGATTTCCTCACCTCTGATGGAAAACAATTATCTCTGGACACTGCTTAATCATCCCTGCCAGAGATGTACCATCCCTGGGGCTTTCACAAATACTGCAGAGGATCCATTAACTTCATTAACGTGTTCATTAGCTGTGGGCTGAGATGAGCTCTGTCAACTGTAAAATACTTTTAAAAACTCCTAGGAATAATACCTCCACACAGTATTATTCCTGGTCCTTACCCTGCTGTGTCACACCAGCTCCAAACTAAACTGACTGCACTGTAATGTTTTACAGTCACAGGATACCAGGGCTGTACTCTGTGATGCTGACAGTCAGCATCCCTTCATCAGTATCAATGGAGGGATGCCCCAAGAGAGGTTTTCATTCTCTTATTTGCTTCAGTTGTCAACCCCTTATTCGCTTTCTTCAGCTCCTTCATGTCAACTGCTCTGCTTTTTGTTTCCCCTGATGAAATGCAGAATGTGTGCAAGCAGGTGCATGCTGGGGACAGGGATCTCACAGCTATGGAAATGAGAATATTGCTGTTAACACTGTGTCAGCACATTGTGATCACAGCATGATTTTTATTATTTTTATTAAGGATGCACTGCTGATCTCGACGAGGCCGACCCCCAGCATTGATAACCCTGCTGCCACTGCCTGCCTGTCCCTTTCAAGAAGCCCAGCAAGCTACAGAATTCAGATCCAAGGCTACACTTGGTTTCCCAAAGTAAATATTTTCACATGGGAGCTCCACCACCCCCACTGCTCTTGCTAGGGAAGCACCATGGCATGGCTCTGTTCCTCCTCAAGGCCTCCAGGGAATCCACATCAGGCTATGGGTGCGTGGCTAGCCCTGGAGCTCTGCCAGCCAGAACAGGGAAAGAGCTGTTAAAACACAAGCTCCTGGAGAAGCTGGGCCAGCAGAGCTCCACAGAGCCTTGGGTGTCCCACCTGGATGCCAAGAACTTTGCGTGGTCTGTGAGCGGCTTTTCGGGGTGTCTTTATCAGACATCGACCACATGGGCTGGAAGATAACAAGGAGTGAATCACTTCCAACAGTTCCAATCCCAGTGTTCTTCAATCTGATTATCAGACTGCTAAGAATAAGTCCTCTCAAAGGGAATTTTTCCAAGAAGAATATCTGAGAGCAGGTTCTAAACCACTTTGTCACAGAGCCAAAAGGAGGAACCAATCCAAGGTGCCCTTGAGCAGCTGAGGGCTCAAGGCATCCAGGTCTCACTGAAATGGATGAACAAGCAGTGACTTCAACACCACATTATCAATCTTCATTTCCCCTTTTGTTGTTCCTTTCACAGCTATTACAAGAACAACATTTTTATTTTGATTAGCTACTCCTGTGTTAAGTGCTGTACAAATCACTAAGCTCTCACCCCACAGCAGGAAACGTGAGATGGTTTTGCAGCTCAAAGTCTCGTCTCCAAGTCAGGAAAAGCAGCACTTTTACTCCTCAAAACCTGTTCTTCACTCCTGAAGACCCTCCCTGGGAAGGACTATGTGATGGCACAACTGATCATTTAGAGCAAGGTAGGCTACACAAAATATTGCACCCTTCCTTTTGCCACAACATCCCCAGCTGGGCGGTGGGATTTAATTGCTTTGTTTTAGCATACACTCTGCCTGCAATCTGCATTGCTTAAACATCAGGCTGCAGACCTGAGGACAATTTATTGAGGCTGTGGAAGATCAAACTGCCTCTTTTCTCTGTTCCTCCCACACCACACACTGCAAGGAGACCTTTCCATGCAGCTGAAGCTAACAGAACCGCAGGAACAGGCCTGGAGTAATTTTATTTTGGGTTTTTTTGGCACATGAGTTTCAATTGTACATGCATCATCTGGGAAGCTCTTGCTTAGGATGTCAAGCTCAGGTGGTGTTGTGTAATCAAACACCCAATAACAGGGAAGTTATGTGAGTTCTTTAAACCCATCAGACACTCCTAGAGCGCCATGCAAAGCCTCTGGGGTCTGCTAACTCAGGATAATGCGTGGTGTCCATCAGTCCTGATGAATGATTCATGGTCACTCAGCAGTGTCCTCCTGACCCCCAGCTCAGGTAAGGCAGAGTTCTCTTTGCTGTTATTTTCCCCGCCGGCTGATTTCCTGCAGAGTAATCACAATTCCTAAAACTGAGTTCCCAAAGCAAAACCTGAGGATTTCAGATGTCATGAATCACCCTCCCCTTGTTTGCTTGGAGATGCACGTTGTTCATACATCACAGTGAGTGTCCATCAGACCTGGAGGTTTGAATGTTAAGTGGCTTTCACCACTTTTCAACCCATGAAAGTTCTTGAGGAGAGTCAGTTGAGCTTTCTAAGCCTGCAGCCACAGACACTGCTGCTGGCAAAAGTGTAGGCACGGAAAGAAATATAAACAGATGTTTGTCATGGATTTTATGAAAGGGATATTTTCTTTTCAATGCCCACATGAACATTAATGGGAGTTATGCAAGGCAGTGAGAGACTACCCCCACCAATGATTAATCTAAAATGCCTGCACGGCTTGAATGAATCAAGCACCACACACAACTGATACCTAAATACAATCAAGGCTCTACCGTTGATCTTTTTTATTCTTTAACAGCCCTCTAAACCAATTTTGTCCTGGGTGCTGGAAGCAAATTTAACAAATACAAATATAGGACCACATTTTGCCAGCTGCTAAAAATGAGTGCAACTCCCACTGACTTCAGTGGAAGCATATGTTCACGGGGGCAGAATCCAGCCCCTAGCAAATAAGAAACCATCATGATAATAAAATAAACTGCTTCTCCACTTCTGTGGTGTCAATTCTTAAATTCTTTACCAAGCTCCTGATTTGAGTATGAAAGATGTGGGTTTAAGATGTAGGATTATTCCCATACCCAGTTAAATCTGAATTATTTGGATCATTTTTTCCCACAAAATGCTGTCAGGAACAGCTTGATTGCTATCTATACTCTCTCAGCTCCTCTCTGCAGCAACATTAGCAGTTGTCACATGGAGGATTATGAAGCCTCAGAAACTCTCTTTATAAAACTAACAATTTTAATTACTGGAATTGCCAAACTGGTTTCATACCAATAAGCTTGATATTGTTGTCTTCATCTAGCAACAGATTTTCTATCTTCAAGTCTCTGAAAGAAAGAAAATATTTTGAGTGAGTCTCCAAAATAATGAAGCAGCTTTGCCTCGCTCTCATCAGTGTATGCACAAGACTTGTATATAATCAAATGTATAATGAAAGCAGCACACACAGTTCCACAGTGAAAGCAGAAAGCCCCATGCATCCTGCCCAAAATTAACAGTGCTTTCACACTCTGCTTCCCACCTATTCTTCAGGCACAAAATGACATTACAGGCACTTGTCAGTACATCCTGTAATTAACCAGGCTCTTCAAGTTTCTTAAGTACTGGAAGTTTACAGAAAACTTCCAAGCTGGAAACGTTTTAAGTATGTTTTGGGGAACTGGAGGTCAATCTCTGCCGACCCTTCACAGCCAAAAGCCCCAGCTGAAGGATGATCCTGAGATCTGAGGAGACAAACGTCTGTCCCCTGCCTACAGGAGAGGTCAGAACCAGCCTGCTGGGAGGGTGAAGCACCCAAACTCCCGGCAGAGATGGTCACCACAGCTATTCCCACCTGACACACGTAAAACCCAAGGCTGAGGGAATGAAAGGGTTGGTCCAATGCCACCCACAAAATCACCCCAAAACCCCCAAGCTGTGCAGCCTGAGCATTAAGCACAACGTGACAAAAAAAAACATCTGGTTTGCCACACAACTCATCCATGGCTTCTAGCAGCTGGCCAAGTCTTCATCACAGGGGTTTTTTGCCCCCATCCAGACAGGAAATATTTGTAACAATCAGCATGCTGGGCTATCCACAGCTCAGAGGGGCGGTGATGCTTCTCCCAGCACGCCTCGGAAAATTTCAGGATAATAAAGCCATCAGCTTTAATTATGGCAAGTCAGTGAACTCCATGGTATTTTGCCTTTGTTAGGCAAAGGCAGTGATGAAAGACACCTCCATTACAGAAGAAGATATCAGGTTTAATCAAATTAGACAAGTAGCTCGACCAAACCAAGCCAAGTACTTCCACAAGGAGGGATCTGTGAAAGGAAGACTCCAAGCCTTTCTGCAAATGTTCCTCCTCATTCCATTTTATGCCCATGCTGTGCTTCAAAGCAAGCTGAGGCAGAAGAGTACTTGTGGGTTAGGCTGAGCCTCACTTCCCCAGTAAGACCACAAGGAGCTACACAGGAGGGATTTTTTGCACTAAAAGCAGCATGGGCAGGTGAAGGGGGGATTCTGCCCCTCTGAGGGGAGACCCCACCTGCAGAGCTGCCCTAGGGCCAACAGCAGCAGGACAGGGAGCTGCTGGAGAGAGCCCGGAGGGGGAATGGCTTCAAAGTGACAGAGCACAGGGCTAGATGGGAAATTGGGAAGGAATTTGTGCCTGGGAAGGTGGGCAGGCCCTGGCACAGGGTGCCCAGAGCAGCTGTGGCTTGGAACTCAACGGGAGAGTCTTGAAAAACATTCTGGGAAAGACAAAAAAAATACAAAACTAAACCCCCTCCAGCAACTCTAAAATTAAACTGCAATGCTCAGTGCAGCACCTCAAAGCAGAGAGAAAGACCACTTGGAAGCTCTGAGTATATGAAATAGCAGCTAAGAAGAGGCAAGACTTTAAAGGCAAGGAAAGGGGGAAAAATGCAAGCTGTAAACTAAGGAGAAAAGACACCCAGGCAATCAGAATAACAAATGAGTGACAGAGGGGCTACCCATGGACACCAGGAAAGATATTTTAAAGGATTCAAGGTAAAAAAAAAAAAAAAAAGAAAGAAAAAAAAGAAAGAAAAAATAGGTAAATATTACAGGGAGTTTTAAAGCCATCAGAGGAAAGGGAGAAATGTAAATATTGCCTCAGTATAGAGTGCAGTCAAACGTGGTTTAAGCTGTTTACCCATCTGTCTGTTCTCAGCAGATTTGCCAGTGAGTGGTAACTGATCTAATGGTCCATATGCACCACAGTTTTTGTCCACCCCAACAGGAAAGCACTGATTTTTGGAGCAACACCAGGAGCCAGGACAACAGGCTTTCCCACATTTCTCCTTGTGCCAGTACAACCCAGCTGCACACCTGCTTTAGGACACATTTCCACGAACATCTGAAATGCTTTATTAAGTCAGCTCTGTCCAATACAAACTTGGATTATCTTTTACAAAAAGTGGCTTATCTGAGCTGCTCCTGAGACTTGTGCTCCAGACCCATCTCCAACTTGCACTGAGTGTCTTACTTGCCTTTAGTGTCCCAAACCCTTTATCACACAGTGCTTGAAATGCAGGCCTCCAGACACTTTTGGGGGGCAATGGAGTTTATTTTTCCACTGCAATAAAGCATGGACTCTGGACACTTTCAGTTTCCCTCCCTGAAGTAAATCTGATCTTGTTCCTTCACTGTCAAGGCTCCTTAAAAAAAAAAAAAAAAAAAAAAAACATGACTAAAGGATTATTTATGGGTATTCTCCCATAAGCAAATTCTCAGCATCCATTGCTGAAAAACTTCAAAATAGCTCAGGCATCAAATGCCAAAGGAAGAAGAAGTGCTGCCCTTGCCTAAGGGATCAGCTCCCTGATGCTGAGAGTGTCCAACCACAGGACAAGTTCATCACACCTAGGAATAATGAAGGCATGCAAGGAAGGCCAGGCTGCATTCCCACAAAATTATTTATGTCTCCTCAGCTTGTGGAGCTGGCAGCACACAGTTGGCAGTCCCTGGATCTGAAAACACACCATCTCTATGGGCCAAGTTTCTTTTGGGAGTTTGTTCTGCTGTGGATGGGGCTGATTCATCTCTTTGGACCAAAAATCCCCTCTGGAAACCCCAAGTGCAGCCAGTGAGGAGCACAAGTGAATCCCTGGAGCAAGTGACCCTGTCAGCTTCTCCCACAGCAGTTTATTCCATGCCACGGCAGGCAGCAGGCTGCAAAAGGGAGGTTTTGCATTTCACACTTTATTTCTTGTCTGGGGGAGGAAGGATGAGAAGGAAGCTTTCACCAGCAAGCAGCTGCACAGCAGCAGTGGTTGGTTGGCTGCTCTCTCCTGAATCTTATTTTTAATCAGAACAGCACCACAGAAAATCACTCCTTAACTATCAACCCTCAAGGTCACTTCCAAGCCTTGTGCAAGAGCTGGAAAGGTCACAGAGATTTGGGTTCACCACCACATTTATGTATCAAGATACATTTCAAAGGCTTTGATATCAAAATATTATTGAGCCCAATTCTTTTGTCAGCAACAATGTCACTGGATTCCACGTGGCTGCCTCTGTGAAAGAGGAATCTGGTCCATTGCCTTCACTAGAATGACGTTGGGTTTGTTTTCACCAGAGCACTCTGAGAGAGAATGCCCAAAGGTAATCCTGAAATCTGAAATAAAGCAGAAAAATGAACCAGCCCCGCACTTCAAAAGGAGAGTTTGTTCTGTAGAGCAGGATCTGTCATAAATATTGCAGCAGCAGCCAGACTACTGGCACTTAAAATTAATAGGCTGGAAGCTATCAAAGCCAACATGTCAAACAGCAGGCACCAAATGAGGAATCCTGTGGCACTCTGAGCAACTGGATCATGTGGCATCACCTGTCTCTGCCCAAAACCCCGGGGTTCCTTCATCTCTTTCAAACACCTCACCTGCTTCTAATCACCAAAAGGCAGCAGAAGGCAGGACTCTGCTGCCATGAGGGCAGAGACAGGGGAACACAGCAAACCATCTTTGCTACCAACACACTGCTCCGTTCTTTCCCTTGACAACCTGACAGTAATTGCGTTGAATGGGATTGAATTTTCTTAAAATGACTTTAAAAGGGCTGCTGAGAATTTCCTGTGGGATGCAGTGGCAAGCACCAAGGCTTTCACTTGGTTTCCCCTGCTGTCCTCGTGCTCCCAGAGGGCTTATTGCTCATGCTGCTTTTTGACAGCACGAGGACCTGTGTAAACACCCTCTGCCAAGAGAAAGCTGCACCAGATCCTGCCATTTGGTTCTGTTTCCCTCTGTCAGAGGAGAAGATAAATATTCCTACCTGATTCACAGCTGAGCTTGTTGCAAGTATATTTTTAGCAGCAACCAAGCAGCTCTCCTGGTAGAGGGAGAGAAACCCAAATGATAAGATGAAATTATATATAGGATAGTGGCATTTTGCTTTCGGCGAGCAGCCGAGGAGCTCTGAACCCCAGGCACCCCTCACCAAAGCTGCAGCAGCTTCTGCATCCTGGAACTTGCAGACTTCATCCACCTCAGCAGATGACATATTTAGAGTTTTAAAATACATCCATACAGTCAAGCATGAGTTTGGGGGTATTTTTATGCCTCTAAGGAAAAATGAGGTTTCTCGAAGTTCTTTAATTTTTGGCTTCACACATCAGCACTTGTTAACAAAAGCATTTCCCCCGAATTCTGGGTGCCTGCTCTTGCCCAAAGACCAGTGATCTGAGTGCTTTCCTGCCATGCCAAGTCTGGATTGTAAGCCATGCAGTTTCCTGAGTAATACTCATCAAATAACATAAACAAATCTCATGCAACTTATTCCATCTGGGGGTTTTCATCCCAAGTGGAACTGGGTAAGCCATCTGCATTATTCCCCAAACGATGCACACAAAATCACTGATTTTTTTTTTGTTGGTTGGCAATAAAATAGCCAGTAAAAAGCTTCCCAGGGCCCTGCCCCAGTCCATGGGAAGCATTTGGAGAGACAAAGAGCAGCTCCTTTTCTGGCTGGGGATGCTGCAGTTTGTGCCACACGTGGCCAACTCGAACACCCCCGGACCACCACGCACATGAAAGTGCTGGTATTTTTACCTGCTTTAAAAATAACAACAACAACAGAACGTTGCCACTGCAGCCAGGAAGAGAATGAATCAGACTCCTGCACTATTTTTTCCCTCTCTCTGTGGCTGATTGAGTAGCCTGTTTTTAGAGCTGCCACAGCCAGAGGCCCGAGATGCTGAAGGACAACTCCTGAGGTAATTGTTAATTTTTCTTCCTCTCTTGCTCAGAGAGAGCCAGAACAAAATAAATCCAGACCACACCACCAGGGCTTTTCCTGCATCTCTACACAGCTCTACACTCCTTGATTGCAGAAGAAGGCAACACATCAAAGGGGTTCAGCCAGAGAAAACATGCTGCCTGTGATTCTGTCCAGTTTTATCAGTTTAGGCAGAATTAGAGCTGCTCATTCACTGGGTGGAAGCTTCCCAGGAAGCAGCTCAGTGATCTGAGAAACAGGGTGGGTGGAGGAGGCTGCCTCTGGAGTAGGGATTAATTCAACACCACAGGGCTGGACAGACAGAACTCAGCTGCCAGGGGAAGCTCAGCACTGCCACGCTGTTCTCAGGGCTGCTGCCTCCTCCCACAGCCTCTGGAGCTGGGCTGAGGTCACAGAGGGGGCAGGGAGGGGAGGGGGGAGAGCCAAGCCTGCAGCATCCACATGGGAACTCAGGATGGACACAGGAACTCAGGATGCACACAGGAACTCAGGATGCACATGGGGACTCAGGATGCAACACGGGGACTCAGGATGCATATGGGAACTCAGGATGCGCACGGGGACTCAGGATGCACACAGGAACTCAGCATGCACATGGGGACTCAGGATGGACACAGGAACTCAGGATCCACATGGGAACTCAGGATGCATATGGGAACTCAGGATGCGCACGGGGACTCAGGATGCACACAGGAACTCAGCATGCACATGGGGACTCAGGATGGACACAGGAACTCAGGATCCACATGGGAACTCAGGATGCATATGGGAACTCAGGATGCGCACGGGGACTCAGGATGCACACAGGAACTCAGGATGCACTCAGGAACTCAGGATGCATATGGGAACTCAGGATGCACACGGGAACTCAGGATGCATAAGGGAACTCAGGATGCACATAGGAACTCAGGATGCACAAGGAAACTCAGGATGCATAAGGAAACTCAGGATGCATATGGGAACTCAGGATGCACACAGGAACTCAGGATGCACACGGGGACTCAGGCTCTCCCTGGACCCCAAAGCCTTGCCTCCTTCTCACCACAGCAGCCTGTTGATTCCAGCTTGTGCTATGGGAACAAGCTATTTTTGTACAAAATGTGGGTTTGAGTCCTCCCTGAAAGAGAACGGAATCGAAGCCAAGCCTGCCAGCCCCCGGTAAGCGCCTTGGCCGCCGTGCAGAAGGTAAATCTTCCAGGGAGAGGAATTGCTGCTGCTGACCCAATCCTGCTGTTAAAAGCTAAACATGTTCCTGCCTTGTTTTCCTCTGCCCATCTCAGAAACTTGATTTATTTCTTTTATCTCTCTCTCTAAACACTGGGTATCAACTGATCCCTGAAAGCAG
The DNA here is from genome assembly GCA_013397295.1 of Polioptila caerulea. Taxonomy (NCBI): domain Eukaryota; kingdom Metazoa; phylum Chordata; class Aves; order Passeriformes; family Certhiidae; genus Polioptila; species Polioptila caerulea. The sequence continues at coordinate 50,400 of VYXF01011920.1, forward strand.
TAAGTAAACATTTCTTTGTCCCTGGCTCAGACTGTGGGGTTAATAATTTAAAGAGAGCAGCAGTTTTGAGGCTGATAGAGAACCTGGGGGCAGCTCAGATATTTATATTACAGCAGTACCTGAAATGTAGCTCGAGGTGAGACCAGGGGTGGCCTGTGCACATAGCAGTTATCCCTAATGGATCACAGGGAACACGCAGAGACCCAAGACAAAAAAATAAAAGCAGCTCTCAGAGCACGTGGAGTTGCACCCACGCAGCTGCACAGTGGTGGGCAGCTCAGCACACAGCTGGGCACAGCTGGAGGAGGTGGCTGTGGGCAGCTCCCCACCCCCTGCACAGCCAGGGGAGCCAAGGAGATGCAGCCCCAGATCCTGAAAAGCATTCAGATGTCTGGCTCCTGCGGCGTGCCCACAGAGCCCAAGAGGATGGGGCCTACACAACTTGCTCAGCATCATATGGGAACTGTGTGGGAGTCCAGACTTCACACCAGCTGGCCCAAATTTAGAAAGCAGAGCCTCCTTCTTAGCACAACGCCCTATAAATACACCTAGGAACAGGAGAGGAGAGATGCTGGCTCCAAGGGTCCAGCCAGCCCACCGTCCTCCTGTGTCCACAGCAGCTGAGAGCACTGAAGAGGAGAAAGGGACAGGGACAGGCAGGTGACACCTGCACTCCCCAGCCTCTCCCATTTGCTGCTCAGGGGCTTCAGGCAGAAGCAGCTACTCTGTTCATCAGCCTTCTCTCTGCTGAGCTGGTCCTGCTTCCCCTGAAGCCCAGGTGAACTCCTAACCCCACAGCATCCTCCTGCCAGGAGACGCACATCCTGCTCATACACAGAGCTCAAGGAGCGGCTGCAAAATGCTCCCAGGCACAGGGTGGGATTTTTGGGTGTCCTGTGCAGGGCCAGGAGCTGGTCTGGATGATCCCTGTGGGGTCCTTCCAACTCAGCATATCCTGTGATTCTGTGGATGCAGCTCCCAAAGAAAGGAGGCGATGCATTGCGGCAGCTCCGGCTCCCTCCATCCTGTGAGGCCCTGCCGAGGCGATGCAACAAACGCAAAGAGCAGGGAAGCAGAAGCCAGGGATTTCAATGGTCCCTCTGAGGCTTTGGCCCAGCCCTGGCACTGCCAGGCTTTGGGCAAATCAGCTCACCCCTCCACCCCACACTGCTGTACTTCCACAGTGAAACAACAGGCACAACCACCCTGCCGAAGAAATAACGGAATGATTCATTAGCTCACGTTGGTGCAGAGCTTCCAAGAGGCAAAACGGTGAAAGGACCCTGCTTTGGGACTGTACCTTGCCTTTGCTGACACAGAACCACAGAACAGCCCGAGCTGGAAGGGATCCATGAGGATCATCGAGTCCTGCTCCCGGCCACAGAGCCAGCACAGCTCCTGTGTGCTCACCTGCAGCTGCTGAAGTGCTTTCTGCAGCTACAGCCCGATGCCCGAGACAGGAGCATCCCAACACCACCAAGAGCAGTCAGAAAGCTCTCAGGAGCACATTTGTACAAGGAAATCTCCTTACGGATGCATAAGGATGCATTAGAGGAGCTGATACCACCTTCACCCCCAGGGAGGCTTTCCCAGATTACCTGTGCACGACTCCTGCCCGGTGAAGGTGCTCCACCGCCAGGATGAGCTGCCGGATGTATTTGCGGGCTTCGTGCTCCTCCAGCCTCTTCTTCTCGTAGATCTTGTGCATCAGGTTGCCTCCAGGGCACAGCTCCATGACCAGGTAGTAGCTGTTCTCAGTCTCCAGTATATCCAGCAGCTGGGCAATATTGGGGTGGCGGATCATTTGCTGGATCTGCCCTTCCCGCCGCAGGTTCTTGGTGACATAGGTGTCCTTTTTGGCTCTTTTCTTGTCAATTACCTTCACTGCCACCTAAGGACAGAATAGGAGAGGGGGTTCTTAAGCTGTCACATCGATGATCTGTTGCTCTAACCTTGTGTAAACAACCATTAAGAAAGCCAGAAGTCCAAAGGATGTCCCTCTCAGCTGGCACCCCACAGCTTCAGGCACAGCCTCACAGGTCCCAGAAAGAGCTGTTCTTCCAACCCCACTCTCTCATCCATCCTTTATTTCCTTGTACAATCAAGCAGTCCAAAATTATTGCAAGGAAATCAGTAACAAAGGCGAGGGGACAGTCCCACTAAGCACCCACAAACACTTGACACGCTTAACGCTGGGCATTTATCACAGCTCTTTACTCAGAAAGCCTCCAGACTGGTGTTCACAAGCTCTAAGGGTTGGGTTTGGCTCTTCCTGGCTTTGAATTACACAACTGGAAATGATATCCTTTCATTACAATTTTCTTAAACTACAGTCAAGTGTTGGCTTTGCATGATCTGCATAAAAACATACCATGAAAAACAATACTGTTTTGGCACCCTGCTCTCCCGGCACATTTCTTTTTGCCACTTTTTCTCTCTCATGGGAGCTGGAGAGGGACTTGTGGCTTGGAGGAACAGGGCAAGGGGAATGGCTTCAAACTGCCAGAGGACAGGGTTAGATGGGATATTGGGAAGGAATTCCTGGCTGTGAGGGTGCTCAGGCCCTGGCACAGGGTACCCAGAGAAGCTGTGGCTACCCCTGGATCCCTGGAAATGTTCAGGCTTCCCCATCATCTGCACCTCCCCTTTGCCATGAACGCCTTGGAATTGAAGGGTAAAACTGCAGGAACTGGGGCTTCCTAGGGTGTGCTAAGAGCCAAGTGCCAATACTGCTGAGTGTGCTATTGGCTGTTCCTGCTATGGGAAGATCATTCTGATGACACAGCCCTGGTACAGAGATGAGGCTGAACACCACCCAGGAGAGCTGCCCAGGTGAACTCGGAGCAGCAGCAGCCCAAAAACACCTGGGAGCTACATTCCTGACTGCTCACGTTAAAGAGACACCTTCTAGTCATCAGCTAAAACAACAGGTAAATCAGAGCTTGATTTCACCATTTCTGAAGGCCTCAGATGATTCACCAGGGAAACGGACTTAAATTAGTGCATTCTTTCATCTAATGAGATGGAACTGAGCGCAGAGGCTTGCGTGGAGTATTTAGACAGCAAACCACAGGAGTTACTCTGGTGAGGACAAACAAATTCACAGGTTACAGAAACATGAGATACCACAGTGCACGTTGGCAGCACAACACAATCTCTGCCAAAGTTAAAAACAAAATAAATAAAGAATTAAAAGCTGGTATTTATCACCGCTGCAAGGTACAAAACATGGAGTGGTAACAGTAGGAAGCAGCGATCTATTATTATTCATATTAGTAAGCCACGCCTCATTCCTTGACAGAACAAAGCACATTGTACGTGCCCACATGTGCTGCCCAGCCTGAGCTCAGCTGTGGAGGTGGAGCAAACCCCTGAACTCACAAGGCAGAGCCAACCACACGACTACTGGAGGACTTTTCCATCATCACCAAGAATTAGCTCCCTATGCCTTAGGGGGAAACTTTTCCCTTAATTTTGACAGGTATTGTGTCAGGCACCTCACCAATCCCAGCAGACAAGCAAAGCAGTGCTGGGATTCGCCTCAGCTCTGAGCCACCTTTCCCCCTTCCAGACCCCCTCCAGACCCCTTCCATCAGGTCCAAGAGATCCCCCTGCACAGCTGACAGAGCTGACCAAGGTGGCAACAGCAGATTTGCCCCAGCAATACCCTGTGCTAAGGAACAAACTCTGCATGGAGTTACCCAAGGGCTGACTTAGCTAAATATCCCTGATTTTGAGTTCATCCAGAGGTAGATCAAGGCAAGTGAAGACCAAATGTGCCCAGACACACTTAACACCCAGAGCCTCCTGTGCAGCATAGATGTGTGTGCACGCACCTGGAAATTTCATTCATGCAGCAGGAAAAAGCATTTGGTGGAGAAAATACTGAAGATGTTGGGTAATCATCAAACAAACACATTCGAGCTTTCACAGCCTACTCAAGACATGCCAATTACTCAGCTTTGCTCTCCCAAGCTTCAAGTAGGGGCTCTTTGTTTCTGCATCATGCCTACCTCCTGACTTGAGTTCCTGGCCAATATTGGCACAGAAATAAAAAAATAAACGATAAAGCAAGAGTAATGATAATTACTCTCAATATGTAGCAACAGCGGCTCTTGACATTCTGCTTTTGGTTAAACCTCTGCTGTGTAAACAGATAAATGGTTTAGGTTATTCTGTGTTATGAGATACAAAGATGAGTAATAGCCCATATTTTTGGTTCCTGAGTCCTAGAATTACACTGTTAGAGCGAATTGCTTTCCTGAAGGTTATGGTGTGACACATCATATGAGCAACTGCTGCTTCTCTCCATTGCCGCTCCAAAACCGTCCAGCTTGGGCTGAAGCACACACGGGTGCAGGTGAGGGCAGGGCCAGCAGCTCCCTCCTCCCTGGAGGAGCAGAGGAGAGGATGCAGGGCAGAGCAGCTGGAACTGCAGCCCGGGCACGTGTCCTCACCCAAACACCGGCACGTGTCCCCCACACACGGGCACCGGGGACCGCTGCCAGCTCCTGCCTCGGGAGGGCTTGTGAATCTCAGGGAGAGAGAGGCGGGGGAGGCTGAAGCTGACTGGCACCAAACTGCACAAAAACAGTCACAGCAAGGCCCCCAGGGGAAAAAAATAAACCCGAGGAGAAACAGTTGAAAGGGCCAAACGTTGCCTGGAGAAATCCGGGAGCCAGAGCTGCTGCCACCCGGGAAGACGCCTTTTGCATCCCCTTTGTAAGCAGTATGGAACTGCCACGGAGCAGGGAAGGGGCTCACACTCATCCTGGGAATGCCCCCACCCCTGTGTCCATGCAGGAGGCACCAGCTTCTGCTGGGCAGCTTCCCAGACCTGCCAGCATCCCAACGGGGCTCTGCTGCTCTGGGCAGGAGGAGCCTCCAGATGCTCAGCGAGCACGAGTCCATCCCTCATCCCTTCTGCCAGCCATGTAAAACGCTGCCAGTGGCACCTGGAAGATGCCCAGCCCAGGAAGCTGTGCTTGTGCAGACACTTGCTTGCCCAGGGGTCAGTCTAGCTCCTGGCCTGGGTGCTGTGCTGCATGCAGGATGCGGCGCTGCTTCGCTCAGTCTTCGAGCAGCCAAGGCCAAGAGGCGCTGAACGCTGCCCGCGTCAGATGCCTGCAAGAACAAGTACAGGAACACTGCCACTGCAGTGGCCCCAGCTCAGCAAACAATGTTCTAACATGTGTAACTCTGCAGAGAACAGGGGAAGGCACGTGACCTTGCAAAACCAGGGTGCGACATTTCGAGGACTTTTTAAAGAGCTTTCCTCACTTACCCGAGTGCTTGGACTGCTTCCTTCTGCAAATTCTCAGCCTAAGAGGGAGGCAGCTCCTGCTGGCTGCTGCCAAAGGGAGCTTGGGCTGAATTGAGAGGAAACTGGTTTGAAAAAGAATCCAGCAAGAACTGTGGGATTTGGCCAGGAGACCAACAGAGCACAAGAGAAGCAAATGCAACTATCGGAGGGACTATTTCACTGTTGGAGGGACAACCCCCTGCCCTTTTCCTATTTTTTTTTCCTCTTTTATTTCTTTTCCCCCCCAGAGTCTACTTCTGGCAGAGACCTGCAGGACATGGTGCCAGGCCAGGCAGCAGCACTCACTCCCAGCACCATCCTGGAGCATCCTGACCATGCCAATGCAGTCCAGAGCTGCAGCTCGGGGCACAGGCAAGGAGACGGCTGAGACTTGGACTTCAATCACCCAAATCACAAACCTCTGCTGCCACGAGAATGAGACAAAGAGCCAGACCATAGAGATATTTTGCAGCCATCAGTACTGCAAGTCCATCTCCAGCTTTTTTCTTTCTGCTGTGCCCAAGGCAGCAATAAATTCCATTTCTTTCCTCCCTTATTTCCAGCGATAGCTGTCTGGCTTCACTTGCAACTTGCTTTGTATTTACCACTGCTCTCACCACAAAAATCTGAGCTCCCTTTTCAAAACCAGCTGGTGATTTTGGGTGGCCCATTCAAATCATGCTGAACAGACCTCAGTCTGAAGCCTGCACAATTGTCAGTGCAGTCCCAAAATGAACCCCTTCGAGGGCATCTCGTTTTGGGCAATCACCCAGCCAGGCACAGAACAAGTTGTTCATCACAACCAAATACAAGGATAAGAAAATGCTGGTTTCATTCTCTGGGTAGAGTTTATTCTTTTCTCCTAACTGTTACAGCTCAGCAAATTCTACAGTGCAGCGAGGGAATGAGGGTTTTTATATAGCAAGTTCCAGCATCTTAAGAAATAAAGCACTAAGGAAAAGGGAATTTCAGCATCTGCTCTAATTGTAGTAAAATCAGCAATCAGAAAAGGTAGGGAGAAGTCACTGCTGCTAAGGTAATTTCTTCTGAGTCTGGCAGAGTAAGTCAAGACTTTGGGGTGCAGCAATGCTCAAAGCCAGCTGCTGCAGAAGAGTCCAGGATAAATGCCTCAGCAGGCAGAAGGCCACTGGCTCTGCTGGCAGGCCAGACCCAGCCAGGAAAGCTGGAAATCAGCCCCTGAAGAAACATGAACTCTTCCAGACAAGCAAGCAGCTCTGAGGATGTTCACTCGTGTACTTTGGATGCCTGCTAGCCTGAAGGGAAAGAATCCCATTGCCAGGGGATAAAAACAACATCCTGCCAACTCCCTGGAGCCCAAACATGACAGCACCCAGCAGTGCAGAAAGGGATTCAGGAGGGCTTTAGATAAGCAAAGGGTGGCAAGGCCTCTTGATGCCACAGCCAACTGAAACATAATCCCTAGCAGCATAAGCAGGATGGATTTGGTAAAGTAAGGAAAGGTATTAATTACACCTGTCCAAGGCACTGGGCACTATTATTAGACTGCTGCATCCAGTCCTGATGCTGGTAATTAAGAAATTACGTTGAAGTTTTGGAAGGAGTTCTGAAAAGAGCTTCAGAACAGTCTGAGGTCCAAGGACTGTTTGTCGTAGTAACTGACTGAAGCTCAAAATACTTAATGAAGAGATTGCTAAGCACTGACTCAATGATTTTCTGCAAGCACCTACATGAGGGAGGGATTTCTGATAAGGAAAAGCTCTTTAATAAAATTAAAATTAACATCCCAGAAGGTAAACTGGGAAAACTCGGGCTATTCCTCTTCAACATGTCTGTTACCTCACACCATATTTATGGGGAACTTTGTGCCATGTTCCACAGGTAACTGTGATTATCCTTCCCTGAACCTCTGCTCTGCTGTTTCCATAGAGCCAGCTGCCCTTTCCCTCTCATCATCTGCGTCACTCCCTGCTCAAACAGGGACAGACAGACACATCCTGACCTGTCAGCATCCCTGGCACCTGGAAGAGCCAGACTTTTACAGCTCAGGGACCAGCAGGAGATGGTTTGGCGGCAAGTGGGGTGACACAATAAACCTACCCAACCACTCTGAAAAGAAACTCCCACAAAATACATTTTTTCCTTGCTTCTACGAGTCCAAAGCAGCAGCATTTGTACCGGCCACAGATGCCACAGGGTCAGAGACTGTCTGAGAAGCAGGAACACAGAGCAGCCTCATCCATGGGAAGGAACTTGGTTTATGGCTTATCTTGAGTGGGTCATGGTGGGGATCTGTCTTGCCTTTGGCAGAAAGAAATCGATTCCAGCAACCCTTCAGTGCTCTCTTGGTCAGCTAATTAATGGGGCAGCTGCAACTGCAGCCGTGAGGGAGAGCAGCACATTTTTCCCTCCCTGGCCTCTAAGGATATCTACACAAGTCAAGAGAGATTATGCAGAGACTGATGAAAGTAGTGGTGGCAGAAAGCCAGGCACAGACATACACGAGGATGCACTAAAAGGTTCCAAAAGAAATCCTTACAGAGCCTGTCAAAACCAGCCTCCAGGCCGGAGATGTTTCCTGCGAGGAACAATCTTGTCTCGGAGCGCCTGGGACAGATGGGTCTGCCTTGCCATTGACAAAAGGCAAAATATCCACCAAGCACCACTTCCCAAAGTCTTCCAGAAAAGGGCTGTTTGACCCCCATTCCTAAGGTGAGACTGACATGAACCACCAGAGGAAAGCTCTAAACTCAAGGTTTGAGCAATGTTCAGGGAAGAATTTCCTTGGGGGAAATAAGCCCCAACTCGCCCTCCTAACGCTGCTGAGAGCTTCCCCTGTGGCACAGAGCTGGATGGAGGCCTCAGGCTACGAGTGGGGAAGCAGCAGCAGAGGAGCAGGGATACCAATGCCATTCCTCCAGCACCCATCCCTGCTGGAGAAAGCCGGCAGCCACCATGGATCCCATCTCCCTGCCCGTGGGATGTGTGTCCCATTAAACAGCCCGGTTCACATTTTAGCCTCCTTATGCAGAGCTGGGGTTATGGAAGGCTAAGTGCCCCTGATTTAACACCAGTGCAACTCTCTGGCTTTAAGGAAGAGAAAAACCAACAACCCCATCCCTGTGAGCCACTGCTTTTGAGGCCCAGGTAATAGCCTCCTTTGTAGTGATTTAAAACACAGCAGATAAAACATTTACAACAGTCAGGAGCCAGGAAAAAGGTGTCTCCAATAAAGATTTTATATATAAATAATACGCTCTCTCCCCTCAGCTCTGTGGACATTATTCACAGAAAACGAATTTATTCTCTGAAAAAAAAAAATGTTTCCATGACAATCTTCCACAACAGACAGAGAGCAAAGGAACTTTATTTTATATAACTTGGCTTTTTTTAGTTCTCTTTGTTGCGATGGTTTGCCTCACCGTGCCTCTGATCTCACATGGCAAATGAGAAGCACCAAGGGTATAGCACCAAAGGTGCTGAACCCAGAGCCCCGGGCCAGAGCAGAGCAAACAGTGACAGAAAAGGAGACTTTGGCCAGTGCAGCAGCAGCTTTTGTTAATTTTTCGCAGGTGGCTTCCCTGAGGGACCGTGGTGACTCCTTCCAGGGCCTTTCCATGGGGATGAGGTTGGACCCTGCTCTCTGGCAGCGCTGGCAGAGCACAGATCAGCACTCAGCTGTGCCAGGAGCTCCCTGAGCCAGCTCACAAAGGGGTGCCTCTGTCCTAGGGGGGCCCCAGAGCAGCTTCTCTCCTCCTGCAGAGAAGCCAGCCCGGTTCTCCTCATCAGCACAACCTCCAGCCCACCGAAACCACTCTCAGCACTGAGTTCATCCCCTGCAGGAGATCAGCCACCAGACAGCCCCTCAGGGAAACACAACATGAGCTCTCTCAGTGAGCCATGGAAGAGGGAGGTTTGGGTTTTCTGCTCTCGGTTCATCTGAAAGTCACAGCTCAGCCAATCTGGGGCCAAAGGAGCTGAGCTGGGGCGAGCAGACTGCATCCCGTTTGCTCTGGTGCACTTGTATCCTGCACTGCCAGGTGAGCAGCAGCTCTGCAATCCCCCTAATTCATCTCCTGGCTGGAATCTCCCCAGTTACTGGCTTTGGACAGCTCTGATGCCTCTCCATAACCTTGAAGAACAGCACAGTCTGCTGTAAACCCTCGGCTCATTTCCGCACCGCCGTTCAGGCAGCACAACAGCTTGGGGTGCAGGCAGACTGTCACCACCCAGTCACCACAAGGTTTGTCACCACTGCTTGCCTGCCAGGGTCACAGCCTCGTGAAGAGCAAGCGCTGCTCATTGACAGCCTCCCTTTTCCCAGCTCCTGAGGGCAGAGGGGCAAAGACGCTGCGTCTGCTGGAATGCAGGAAGCTGCAGCAGCACCCTGCAGGTCACTGGGGTCAGAGGAGACGCTGCACAATGCAAGGTGTGCTCTAATTGCCAGGACACTTAGGGAACACACGCCTCTGGAAATGGGCATACAGCTCTACCTACCACGGAACAAGTTCAAGCTACAAAACTGGCAGGAACCAATTCTCAGATCCAGATGTGAGCGTCACCTGGTGCCACCTCAGCCCAGAGCACACGGCTTCCCTCCACCCCGCCCCTGCCACCGGCAGGGTGACAGTCTGCAGGAAAAGCAGCACATTGCTGACACGAGGCATCCTGAAAACTGCTGAATGCAAACTTGAAATCCTCTCGATTATCTCTAGAGGATAAGGAACTGCCACGTGCGCCTCAGTTCAGCTCGCTGCAGAGCAAGTTGCAGGCTACAGCTGAAAAACATGAAGTCAGTGTTTCTGGAAGTCAGGCTGGGCATTAATGAACAGGCTCCTGGCCTATCCCAGCTCATTCCTGCTCACTGTGCAACACAGGAAAGGAAGAGAGGGAAGAGCATGGCTTTATACCCAATTTCCACCTGGTTATTTTCCAGGTGAAACAGACTGAGCAGCTGGGAGCAGCACATCAGCAGTCTGGCTTCACTCTGCCTTCTGCTGAAACTCTTGCAAGCTCCCAAACACCTATCAGGGAACACCACACTGACACAGCAGCCTGGTCCTGCTGCCAGCCAAGTCCTCAGCGCTGCCACTGCAACCACAGCTCTGCTCTCCTGAACATTTCCTGGAGGGCTCCTTGTCAACACAAGTGTGCATTCAGCGGCTTCAGCACCAGCCCTGGATCTGCACACAAACCCCTGCAAAGAGAAAAGCTGCGAAAGCAAACACCCAGCAGCAAGAAAATGTCAAAATCCAGGCTGCAGAAACACCCTGGGTTTGTCTCCTCGGTGCATGTAATTAAGAGTGGCACATCAGCCAGGTGCAACAGTTGGCAGCTGTTTAAAAAAAGGGGAACAGCATCCTGGGAAAAAGCCACCCTGTGGATTCGCAGTCAGTGCTTTTCAAAACAAGCTTTTTTTTTGTAAAAAAAAAGAATTTGGCTAGAGATAAAATTTGGAAATATGTTGAGGAACAGGTAAAGGTAAAATTCCTAACTAAACATAAGTGAGGGAACAAATGCATCCAGGAAACTGATACACACAAGTACCACTGGAGGGAGAAAAAACTAAACCAGATCAAATTTCAAATTAAAACCCTGCAGTTTTACCTTCAGATGCCCTGAAAACAATGAAGGTCTCACAGTTTTACCTGCAACCTCACAATACCTGGGAGGGAGGAAGAAGGAAAAGGTTGAACTGAAAGACCTGCAAACACTTTAGAAACTCAACTTTTGTCTGCAGTCAGGCAACTTGCTGTCCCATTTGGTTGGCAGGATGGTTTGAGAGTGACACCACACACACCCTCATGGCCCCTAAAACTCAGAGAGGGTAAAGACAGAGGTAAAGATCCTAGAACAGCCTGGGGGTGTGTACCCAATTTCCCAGGTTTTAAGCCTGTGCTACTGCTTGGGAAACTAGATTTGGAAACACAGATGAGGCTGAGAGTCCCTCCCAGGGCTGAATTTCCCAGTGAACAGCAGTGATGTCACCAGGGGGAAACCGGCCACCCAGGGCATCGAGGGGGCAAGATCCTCACCTGCCAACACCCCCAAAAGGCACCAAGTCTCCATTTCCTGAAACCTGTGGTGAAACACACAGGGAAAGGTGAATTTGCTCGTGGCCAACTTGACTCTGTGACACAAAGAGGCATTTCCAGGTCTCTGCAGGGAAGCTGCTCTGCCCACCCACCCCTCCACCCCCAGGGGGAGGGGGGGAGGCTCAAATACGCCTTTTCTTCTTATTTTTTTTCTCTACCTCTTTAGTTAAAAAATGCGTTCTGAACGTCAACTCCTCTGTGAAAAGGCCACTTTTAATATTAATTGCTTTGCCTCCATAGAAAAACTGGTAAATTGTATTTTTAGCCACTGCTTCCCACTGTTGCAGAATGCCTCTTGACTGAGTGTAACTAAAAACATGTACCTTGTTCCAGCTCAACAATAGCACAGAAGAAAATTATAAACAAAGTTTTCCGTGGATGAGAAATCAAATGAGTCAATTTGCCTCAGAGACTTTATTTTTTGTAGTGCCAAAGATTACACCGAAAAGCAGTTAAATATAATCTTGGATCAGGTTTGTTTACAGGAACTTTGGCTCAGAATATTGTCAATGTGCTGTCACTCCACAATGCTGTACAGAGTTATTGGGACATTGCACTGGGGTCTGCAGCAGACAACAGAAGAGATAACACAGAGGGTGATAACAGAGCCTCAAATCACCCCAGTGATGGCAACGTACTCTCAGCTCCCTAAGAATGCAAAAAAAAAGTGTATTCTTCTAAAGATACACCTCTTTTATAAAAATATCTCTCTTTATAAAAGAGAGATACCTCCTTTGCCTGATGCCCACCACTCAGTGAATGACTTGGAACAATCCAAGAGCGTGTTGTGCACAGGCTCCCAAAGTCACCCAAACACAGCTCACTCAGCAGGGCTTCAGAGCCACCATTTAAAGCTAAATTGGCTTGCTCTTCATAGAGGAGCTATGTTTCCTTGGGATTAGCAATAAAGACTGCCTGAGTCGAGCTGACAAATCGGCCCTTTACCCCAAAATGTCAGATTACAGGCTGCGATATTTCATTCAAAAGCCGTGGAAAAGAATAATCTCTTCAACATTTGTCTGCGCTCAGCTAAAATGCACTTAATTGCATCAGGCCCCACCAAGGGTTTTTCAAGCCCAGAAAATAATAACATGCCTGGCACGGTGGCAGCAGCACAAACCACAGGCAGCACCGTGAGGGAGGTGGGTGAAAGCCCAAGGATAAAATCCTGGGTAGGGGAGGTTGGAACATCTCACCTCAGCTCACCCTCCCGAGCTCACCCCATCCCACACAGGTCAGGCCGAGGGCACCATCCCTCCCTCAGCTGAAGGAGCCAGCGTGTGGCGAGCAGGATGAGCCATCCCATCCTCCTGGGGAGCTCTGCAGCAACTGAGGGGAGGTAATGGCAGATTGTTGGCACCCGCCTGGCATCGCCTGGACCGGGCACAACACCTCGTGCCAGGGCCGCGGATCCCAGCCTGGCTGGGGGCTCGTCAAGCCACGGATTTCACCCCCAAACACTCCATTTTCTGAGCTGCTAAAGTCTGCTGCAAATCAAAACCTGTTTGGGCCCTCCCTGCTGAAGTCTGACATCTCAGTGACCGCGAGGGCCCCGGCTCTGCCACGACAGCTCCCACACAGTGTGAGGAAGACTCTGCTTTATACTCCTAGGGCAATCTTATCCAGTTTGGGCAATGCCCTTGGCTCAGCTGGCAAGACTCTGCCTCGGGCCACAGAAGCAGGGACAGCATCAGGCCCATATGGAGAGACCTTCCCTTCCAGCCTTGGGAGGAGCAAGGAGGGAATAGGACCAGGAACAGAAGTGCCTGGGGGCCGGAGAGCAGGGATGCTGTGTTGGCAGCCCGTCATGGGAGGATGCTCTGCTGGAAGTGCTCCAGGAACGGCTGATCCCCACAGCCAAGTGCAGTGGTCTCTCCCTGGAGAGCCTCCTCCCAGGACCAGCTGCCAAGAGACCATCCCTGCTCCCTGGGCACCGGGCACTTCTGTTCCCAATGCCATTGCCAGCCTCAGCAGCCCTGGGCTCTGGAAGGAAGGAGCTCACGTGAGCAGAGGTTCCCCTCCTCTCCCTGCCATCCCAGCGGAGCTTGGGCACGTTTCAGCTGCCTCTGACCGGGGGCCAGGCCACAGGAAGGTGCCCAGGAGAGCCCAGCGTCCATCAGCTCCGACCTGGGGTGAAATCCTCAGGCAGGGGCACGCCTGGGACGGGAAGCGCTCGGCCCTGGGGTGAGAGGGAGGAACCTCGCTCAGAGAGCACCTCACCTGAAGCAGATCATTAAAAACCCCTATCTCCCACCCACGAACTTGGACTGCCTACCCACAAATAGCTGGAATTAAAGAGGAGGATTTCTGGGAAGGTGGACATTTGATTAGTCAATTTGAAAGTATGTGGCTGATCCTGCACCCACTGCCAGCGAGTGCCACAGCGCAGGGTGGGGTCAGACAGAGCTCGGAGATCTCCCTGCCTGCCCCCAGAGATGGACAGGACAGCTCAGTAGGAAGGAGGAGGGACTCGCTGAGTTTCTGCTTGTCGCTTTGTCACAGCGTGTGTTATTCAAGACACCGAGGGAGAAGAAAACCCGAATCAAGCAGCAGACCTGGAAGCTGAGACAGAGGGGTGTGTGGTGGGTCTTTTTTATTTTTTTCCCCTCTTAACAGACTGAGATAAATGTAGCAAACCCAAAATGTGGAGGTGGGGAGGACGTGTGTGTGCATGTGCCTTTTATCAACTGCAGGATCATTGGATGTTTCTGTTACCAAGGAGAAGCACACGCTTGGTAACAGAGGAAAGCAACATTTATTTATTTTTTTTTTGCATTCCTACATGATAATATTCACAAACCTTATCATTTTTCACATGATGAGATTCTCAGAGCCCCATATTAAATTTCGCTCCGTGACAAATTCTCTGGAATGAAAAAATGACTACCCGAGAGTGCAAGAATGCAATCAGCAACAGCGGCACGTTCGCAGAGCTGCTGGAGCAGGAATTACACCGCACACGGCCCCACTGCTCCGGGAGGGCTCCAGCAGCAGCCCAGCATCCCGCTCCGGGGAGGGACCCCTCTGGGAAGGACCGGGCACAGGACAGGCGCCAGTCCGGCAGCTCACAGAATCCCAGAGTCATTCCAGCTGGAGAACACCTCAGGGATCACCGAGCCCCCCCAGCTGTGCCCCATCCCCACCTCGTCCCCAGCCCAGAGCACTGAGTGAGTGCCACCTCCAGGCCTTCCTGGGACACCTCCAGGGATGGGCACTCCAAACCTCCCTGCCAATGCTTAACAACCCTTTCCACGGAGAAATTCCTGCTGATGTCCAGCCTGAGCCTCCTCTGGCCCGGCTCGAGGCCATTCCCTCTCCTCCCGTCCCCGTTCCCTGGGAGCAGAGCCCGACCCCGCCGGCTGTCCCCTCCTGCCAGGGACTTGTAGAGAGCCAGAAGGTCTCCCCTGAACCCCCTTTGCTGCAGGATAAACAAGCCCAGCTCCCTCAGCCGCTCCTCGCAGCTCTTAGAAGTTGTGTGGGTAAAAGAGAGCAGCCCAACTCTTTGTCGGGGGCTCCGGGGTGCTGTCCCTGCTCGATTTACTGCCCAGCCGAGCCCCTGCTGCTCTTGGCCACGCCGTGACCTGTCCTAACTCATGGGTAAGAGCCTTCGCCGAAGGGCTCCGGGTAAAATCCAAAACACGGAGACCCTGCACGGACTTTACCAAGCAGCGCCCTGGGGAAGAACCATCCGGGGCGTACCTCCACCAGCAAAGGCGTTTGCCGGGCGTTGTACCGACAATTTGAGGCGGCCGGACTGAGCCCCCTCCCGCAGCATCTCCCATCGCCAGGGGCGCGACAAGTCCCGGTGTGTACCCACGCGTGATGTGTCGCGACCGGACTGCACACAGTGCCGGCTCCCCAGCAACACAAGTCTCACCAGAAAACCCGCTTTTCTCACCAGAAAAAGTAAGCAAACGAACGGGGGGGAGGTGAAGAGGAAGTTTAAAATGAATGGAAAAAAAAGACAGGTCAAGGCAGCCGAAGTCGCGCAAGAGGAAGGCGAGACTGCAGCTCGGCGGGAGCGCCCGGCGGAGCCGCGGGAAGTTGGAGACGGCGCCGAGGGGGCTCCTCCATCCTCGGGGGGCTTCTCCATCCTCCCGGGGGGCTCCTCCATCCTTCGGGGGGCTCCTCCATCCTTCGAGGGAGCTCCTCCATCCTCCCGGAGGGCTCCTCCATCCTCCGGGGCGCTCCTCCATCCTCCCGGGGGGCTCCTC
>VYXF01011920.1:67039-77965 GCA_013397295.1 Polioptila caerulea
TCGGAAAGGCGCGATGGCCGCCGCTCCGGCGGCTCCGTTCCGCTCCCTCTCCGCTTCTTTCACCGCCGCTTCTCCATCTTATCCCTCCCGGCGCTGCGGGTCCCGGCTGCGCTCCCCCCATCCCGCTGCCTGCATCCCCCGGGCGCTCCTTCGCCGGGAGAGAGAGGCCGCCCGGGCACCCACCGGCTGCAGGCCGAGCCCGTGGGACTGTCACCGACCTTCCCCACCTCGTGGGGACGGAGAAGGAACGAGTACCCTGCCATTGTCACGGCGCAGCCCCCTCCCACCCAGCTGGGAAACGGGAGCGGAGGAGAGCGGGGATGGAAGGGGAGGCAGAGCCGGCAGAGCCGCCCCGCTCTGAGTTTCCGATGGGCAGTGATGCTCTGCCCCTCCTCTTTGTCTCCGTCGGTCGGGGATGCCGGCCGCCTTCCACTCGTGCTGAGGGAGAGCTGATGGAGCAGTTAATTCACTGAAATGCCTCACAAGGATTTCACCTTCCAACCCATCTTTAGTTGCATCGGCCAGAAAGTCATGGAGAGCCCCTATTTGTCTTTAAGCATAATGCACATTTGTAAGTTGTGCCTGCGTGTTGGTCTTGGGGAATGCTTTGAAATCTGAAAGGAACCACGTACATCCCATCAGATGCGAGTTGTGTCAGCAAAACCTCCTGTTGAGAGACAGCTGTACCTAGAGCTCCCATCCCACCCCATGCCACCCCATCCCACCGCAGGGCTGTCGAACACACCTCTCCCTGCTTGTTAAGCTCTTCTTTGACTCCTTAAAGATGCAAATCTGATTTTGCATCACACTGCCGTCCATGTAACTCGGTTTTTTTTGTCTCGGCTCCCCTTCCTTGCTTGGCTGGGAGCACCGTGCAGCTCCAGCTGCTGCTGGAAGAGTCTCACTGCACGGCTGACCTCCCCAAAACGCCCTCCCAGTGGCTAAATACATTGTCAGGGCTGGGAGCCCTGGAACCGGCTCCACACCGCCATGCTCCATTGGAATACATGTTTTGAGAGGAAATTTCAAACAAAGCAGAAATCCAGCACTGTCCCAGAAGGCAGAAACTGGAGAAGGGAAAGCCTCAAAGCCCATAAATAATAGTTTGGGTTGAAAATCTCCACCCCGTGCGTGGTCTGGGTACATTTACAAGCACTACAGCACGCAGCCACCCAAAGCAAGGGTCTGCCCGTCCTCTGACCTAACGCTGTCCTGGGAGTGGTTTGGGGCCCTGGGGGAAGGTGTAGGGACACAGGATCATGCCCCCCTGCCTGGACTGATGTCCCTTTGGCAGGACACGTCCAGGAGAGAACCTCACTGATGTTTCCTCAGTCAAAGCCGGAGCGGGAGGGCACCAGGATTGTCCCTGTGTTTGCAGGGAAGGGACCAGGTCCTTGCACAGGTGAGGACAGTGGCCAGCCTGGGTCTGTGTCACAGTTTCTCTAGTCAGTGTCACAGATGTGAAGGTTTTAACAACGTTGCTGAGTGGGAATAAAGAGAAAAAAGAAGGGGGAAAAGCTGAACTGCAGCCAGTCACATTGGGAGACTGAAAAGTACAGTTTTTGCTTTTGAGTTGGGAAGAGGCTGCATCCTGTCTTATTTCAATCAATGGCTGTGCTAAGGGGGTTCGGAGCCTGACTCTTTCCCTGCCGAAGGGAAGATCCCTTCAGAGAGACAGGCAGGCAGAGCTGGGTGCCTTCGTTTGGGCTCCCCGAACAGAAACGTGGTTTGGCCACTTGGAGGATCAAACAGATGTTAATGGTGTGTTTCCCAGTGAAACACCTGGAAACCAGCCTCTTTTAAAAATAAAACTGGCGAGAAATGTCCATTGCAGCAAACACGAGGAGAGTTCTGAAAGAACCCAGTGGATTTTTTCTTTTCTTTTTTTTTTTTTTTTGTAAATTGCCTCAACTCGAGGACTTAATGAGTTGACAGTATCCTTTTACCAGGCGAGACCGCTGCCTTCTCACGATTCCCATCCTGTCCAGCTGTGCCCATCAGGGTGCAGTCTGGATGAAAAGGGGATCAAAGGCTGCATTCATTTCTGTCCACACTTTCATTTAAATTTAACTCCAGTGTGCTTTATTTTGAGCTGCAGACTTTCTAGGTAATGACATTTTCTGATTAACTGTTGAAATTGCTAATGAATTAAAGGCAGTAGTCTGTCTTCAGGTTGCAAAAGCTGTAATAACAAGCTACTAAAAATAATCTGGAGCTCAATTTATACCCACAAAAGCAAAGAAATTCGGAGTTACCCTGACAGTATTGTCCTATGCCACCTCCAGCCTTTTCAAATACTGCAGTAAAATGGATTATTGGCCTGTGGACGAGGGAGGCTGAGGCCCCTGGGCACAATCCCCAGTGTCGAGGGCTACCTGGGCTGAATCCTTACTGGGAGCTCGTAATTGTGCTGCAGGAGGCCACCGAGTGCCTTGTGTCCTGGCCAAATTAAAGGTGATCATTCAGCATTTCCCTGCCACACCAGCGGGCCTTTTGCAGCCAGTGGTGACTGCTGGCTTCAGTCAGGTCACAGGAGATCCCCTGACTTAGTGCTGATAGGGTAAATAAAGAGAAAGTCAGGCCATTGCTGCTTATGCTTCCCTGGGTATCTCATCCTGCTTTAAAATAATTGGGCATTTTTGAAGGTTTTGCTTGGAGTTTTTTTTGGGGGGTTTGTTTTGAGAGCTGTTTAATTTCGTAATATTTGCAGTACAGATTTTACAGATTAAGAGAGTTTCAATTAATTCAAAGGAGATTTTTTGAAGTGAGAATATATTTGTCCTAAGGTAATTTTTAAGGGGTTTTTGGTGCTTGAATCCCTGAGTACAGGCAGAGAAGAATCTCTGTTTGCTGGCACTGCCACAATAACAGGAAGGAGCCAAAACAGAGACAGCAGTGGAGAATAGAACCCTCTCCATATGCCAGGGGTGTCCAGGATCAGCAGAGGACATTGAGACTCCTGTGCCTGCATCCTGCAGATGCCACTCAGCTGATGGGGACAGAGGCCTTCCTAAAGCCAGGATGGAGAAGGAATGCAGTTCACTCTTCCATGGCTGCAGGATCCTGCACCTGAGCATTCATCAGCTTAAATCTTGTCTTTGGACATACGTTCATCCTCCAAAAAATTCAGAATATAGATATGTATGTATGCAAATTTACCTGAGTAAGCACTGAACAATTTGATGACTTTTACAGAAACAATGCGTTGGCAGTGGGGTGATCTGGCAGTGCCCCTCCAAAAGCTCTGCCAGAGCTGTGCTCCCAGAAACATCTCCACTTGGCTCTCTGCAGCTTCTGTCCTGCAGCTCCCCACAGCCAACACATGAACCGAGCGCTGGGAGGCATCATAAAGCACATGGAATTTAATATCCAAGTGACTAGCAGGGGGTTGCTCTAGTGGTGCTGTTATTCTTTTGCACATTCCATTAATTAAGCAGTGCAATTTCTGAATTTCAATTAAACTGCTGCGAAGCCCTCCTCGCGCTGTCGTGTCGTTTAGGACCTCGGATTTAAGTTTCATTTCCATGGAAGAGAACACAAGAGGGTTGTATGGGAAATGCTCTGTATTTTCAGAAAGCTTTTAGGCATCAGTGATGGATGGGATGTGAAGAACAAGGCGACCAGACTGTTGTGAATCCCTGGATTTAGTGTATCCTGCAGGAAAAGGGGTGAGGCGTGGGGGATGCTGACAGAGCCCCTGCGGTGGCCTCCTTGGCTCAGTCCTGGTGTTCCTGTGCTCTGAGAGCCATTTCAGTGCACGATAAGGATAGAGACAAGGCTGAAAGAAAGCTTTACACCCCAGGAGGGGCTGCTGCTGGTCCAGACACTCCCGCCAGTGCCACACCACGGTGACAATTCAGCACCAAATGCCCTCAAGATGTACGGTTGTATCTCCTTTCTCTCCTCCTTCTCCTTGGCAGCAGGTCAGAAAATATCCCAGTGCCTCAGAGCCCGGTCCAGGACTGGCTGTGTGCTTGCCTCTGCAGTAAGGGATGGTTTTTTCAGTCAAAGAAAGGCAGGTGTTCAGCTGCTTCCTTGGAAGAAATACTCCAAACACCTTGTTAAAATGTGACCAGAGCAGCAATTCCCTTCTGAACAGAGACCTCCATGTTTTGTTGAAGGGAGATTGTTCCATGAGAGGATTTTGGATGGCTGGACAAACTGCTGGAAAGCAACTAAAGAATCAGATTAAAAAAAAACCCTTGAAATGAATGCAGTCTTGTACCAAGCTGTGAAAATTCATCTCGGTGCTTTGCAGCTGAAAACATTCATTTTGCAGGCGTTCCCCTTTGTGTCCAGGACAGACAGTGATGATTGCAAGGCTCGTTTACAGGTCGCTGTTACCTTGCTGCCGTCGGGTCTCTGGATGCACCTTCCCGAGCTATGGAAACCACATCAAAGGCTCGGGGCTGGCAAACCCTGTTATGAAGTGTGCAATTATTCACAGGTGAGTACTCTGGCCCGTGTTCAGGACCTGAAACGTTTCTGAAGCGAAATATAATAAATAAATAGATTCCATTTTAAACTGGGAATCCCTGGGAGGGTGGGCAGGCCCTGGCACAGGGTGCCCAGAGCAGCTGTGGCTGCCCCTGGATCTCTGGCAGTGCCCAAGGTCAGGATGGAGGGGGCTTGGAGCCACAGATGATAGTGGGAGGTGTCCCTGCCCTTGGCATTATTCCACACATATTCCAATCAACAGGTATTGCAGCTCGAGGCCAAGCCTCCAGGTTTTTCCTTGGCATGCTTAAAAGAAGGACTAACTGGGCTGAACCCAAAGAGAGAGAAATGTGTCTCTTTGTTACATTGAAATCCTTTCTGTCACCTGCATCACTTGCACGTAAAAATTCCGTGTTGGTTTATTCCTGAGCATGTGACATGTGCCAGCCTGCTGTCACTTGGGATGCAGGATCAAGAAGGGGTGGCCTGGCAGAGTTCACCTGCTCACTCCAGCATGAAGAACCCCCCAAGGCACAATCGCCAAAATCCGAGGGGTTTATGTGTCTCAGTGAATTTATTTGTGGTAAATGCATTACCCAGAGGGTGAAAGGGTTCGGTTTGTTTAGCAGCCTGGACAGATAGCCATGGTTTAAACCCCAAGCTGCATCCCACACAGACTCCCATGGGAGCAGTGATCCTGAGCCTCCCTGCCAGAGCCCGTGATGGGCCTTGCACCGTGCCCCGGGGTCAGTGCATGCGGCTGCAGGAGGCCACTGGGAGAAGGAAATTCCTGAGCTGAGGATGTTTCACAGGGAAAGCTGAGCTTACACTCTCCAGATGTTCCAGTTCAGGGCGTGTCAGCAAAAGCGCTCTGGCTGCTCTCAGCTGTCAGGATAGCGCTCGGAGGAGGGGAAGAGCGAATTCCTGGGGCAGAGCTGTGCTGTCTCACTGCCCCAGAGGAGAGGGGGGCTTGGGGTCACAGCACCAGAGCCGCCACAGGAGCCCACACCTGGAAGCAAACGCGGGATGCTGTGGCTGTGCATTTCACAGGGAAACTCCGCCGCTTTGGGTTTCCTGCCCAAAGCCCCCCTCCCACGGCTCCTTTGCATGCCAGCAGCCCAGCCAAGCTGTCCACACAGCTACACATCCCCCTGGAATGCCCGCCCGGGGGCTGCCCTCACTGCCCTCCCCACGCTCCCCGGGAGCCCTGGCCCCAGCCTATCTCCACGATGCTTGCTGCATGCTCACAGAGAGCTTTGCTCCCATTCAGCTCCCGTTTCTCTCCAGGTTGTTTTTCCTTTATTCCTTATTTTTCACTCTCGGGAGAGTTATCCACAAGCTCAAGCCCCCCATCACATTGGGTCAAGGAACATAAAGAAGGAGGAGCCCTGGGACCATTTGTCCATGACTCCAACTTCCCCCCTCAACAGAGGAGAAAAAAAAAGTTGGTGAAATAATATTTCCCGTGAGATTTCGTGGCTGTTTCTCCTACTGGCTCCCCGAGTACAGAGAGGGGTTTGTTGCCCCCAGCTTCCACTGTGGCTGCTTCTGCTGCTGCAGACACCTGGGCTCTGATCCCAGGGGTACCAGGGGGGAATTGCTTCAAACACTCAGGGAGAGAGAGGTTCAGTCAACACAGCCTTGTCAGTCCTGCAGTGGGAAACTGGAAGACAGTTCCTGAATGAGCCAAATAAAATTTCTGAATATTTTACTGACAGACTTTCTAGAAAAAAAAAAAAAAAGAAAAAAAACCCCACAGATAAAAATATGGTTCTGGGTTTGCATATTTACCCCATTACAGAATCACTCGCAGACGTGTTTGAATATCAGGTTGATTATTACAAAACCCAGTGGGTTATTCATTCCTGCACCTGTTTCTGTAGCAAGCACATTCTCCCTTGAATCAGCACTGATCCACCTGGCTGATGAACACTAAGTACCATGAAATATTTGGCAGGGAAGAGGAATTACTCACGAAGACTCTGGCTTTGACAGCACTTTCAGACCCTGCTACTCCCTGTCTGCTCCGAAGTGGCCAAAACAGATAACGTGACTCAGGCACAGGGCAGGCCCTCCTGCCTATCAAAAACAACATCTCAGTCCATGGCCCAAGAGAAAACAAAAAGGATTTTTTTCTTCTTGTTTCCCCCTAAGAAAAGGGAAAGAAGAAAAAAGGCTGCTAAATGATCCGAGTATCCTGCGCTCCCGCAACTCCAGCTGGAAGATTGCACCTCCACAAGTCAAGGAGTTGGTAAAGGGAAGAAAATTCAGAAAAGAGCTCTGAGAGTGAAAAAAAATAAAATTAAATAATAAACTTTCCACTGGAGGAACTTGGTCCTTTTAAGCCTAGCAAAGGGAGAGGGCTGCTGCTCCCAGACTGTGTGCCTGAGCAGAACACAGGCTCGCAGACAGGGCTATAATGAGATCCAGGGCTTGGGAGCTGAATCCAGACAAATTCAGGCTATAAAATAAGACACATATTTTTAACAGTGAGGGTAATTAACCAGCACAGCAACAGCCCAGCGAGGCACTGTGGCAAAGTCTCCTTCTTTGGAAATCCTGAAATCAAACTCAGATGTGTTTCCTAGGAGCTGCTGTGCTCCAGGCAGGAAGGAGCCTGGTGCTGGGTGCCGGGCAGGAAGGCAGCCTCAAGGACCACAGTGGCCCATCTGGCAGGACAAACCAGCCACTCCAGTTATTCTTCTGGAAGCAAACAGATCCTGCAGAGAGAGTCAAGACAGAGCTTTGCCATCAGAACTGGGAGCTGCTGGAACAGAGGGAGTGGGAAGGTCCAGCGAAAGCATCCAGGGAGAGGCACTGACTTTTTTGTTCAATCAACTGATGGAGCGTGCTCAGCTCTCACGAGCTCGTCTGGAGCTTTTTCCAGCTCTATCCATTCATCTCACGGAGTGTTTTATCTCCTGCCAAAGCCAGCTTCACTCGTCGGGGAAGGGGATGGAAGGAGTAGTCACAAGCTTGGCATTAGGAAATGCAAAGGGACGGAGAGGCAGGCTCACAGTGGGGAGGAAGCTGAAAAACGTGGAAGGGCGAAGGACAAATGGGACAAAGTTGATTTATGGGATGAATCCAGGGATGTATTTAAATAGCCAGGGATTAGGTATTTATGTGACTGCAGGATTTTGCCTCGCAGTTATGATACAAGCACTCCTTTAATCTGTCCCCTAATACACATTAAGATAAGACACAAGACAGGTGAGAAAAGGGGACGTGAACCTCAAAGCAAACAGGGTGAGCAGGTTTTAAGCAGAGCAAAGCCACACAAAGATAAATTTAAAGCGTGATATTTAAAATCAGACCATTTTTACAAAAGTTTCTTTTTACAAGTAACCCTGGTAATGTCACAGGATGATTTTTATAAATGAGCATTACTACAGAGATGTTTGGACAATCAATAGGTTTTACCCAATCAAGTAACCAGTAACAACACAGATAAATTAGTCATCCCCTCGCTAGATTAAGGCCTTGTTTCCCCAAAACACAAAAATGTGTACAAAACTCATAATTACAAGAGCTTCATCCTCTAAATCTTCTAAATTACATACTAACAGAGCTCAGGGTCACTCAAAGCAGAATACACATCTTCCCAGCCCATGCCAAATGCGCCTCATTGCCAGCTGGTTGCTTTCCAAATAATGTAATATCAAAAATACAGAAAAGCTCGAAGAATCTTCCCAAAATGTTGGCAGTAATTACTTCTGAAGTATGTCCCAATCCCTCCTCTGAGTAAAATATCTAAAGAAAAGATCTTATTTGCAAGCACGTGTAGTCCACATTAATAAATTTCCAGCTTTACTTGTATGCTTAGAGCAAGGTATTTTTCCTAGAATCCACTTTAGGCTTACCCATATTTTTCTAATATGACCCATATTTGTGGATATAGAGGAATTACAGGAAAACAGAACCCAGAGATGCATGTATTGGGAAAAGAAAAACCCTTTGCAATGTATGTTTCTCATCACACAAAAATCCCCGGGCACGTAAATAAACGAAAAAAAATCCAACTGAAACCAAAAAATGCTTGTGCTGAGAAAGAGGCCGGGACTAAATAGCCCCTGACAATCAGGCACGGGCCTGCAGAGGAGCAGGAGGACCTGGAGAAACGCTGCAAATGGAACACTGAAACCTGGGAAAAGCCAAATGGCTTCGCTGCTTCCAGGAGAGGTGGCAGAGGGATGTGGAACTCGAGCCCCTCAAGCAGCCCCTGTTTGCAGCACTCCTGTGTTTTGGAGGAGCACACAGACCGACAAACCCATCCCATGGCTTGTTGACTTGTTACCTCTCTTTAAGGAAGAAGAGATCCGTACAGGAATGTTTATTTGGGCACGGTTTGTTTTGCTAATTATTTACATTTCAAATGATGGGGTTTCTACTTTGCCAAAAAAAACCCCAAAACAAACCAAAAACCCAACCCACAGCCAAGATCCAACCAAGCAGTGAGTTTTACAAATGAAGCATTTCACAGGCCATGGTGACAGAAGGCACAGGATTGCTTGAGCTCCAAGTGCCAGAAGCTGTCTGTGACCTGTGCAGGACCCAGGGCACACAGGGCTCCCAGCCTGCTCCAGAGGGCTCCTGGGCCTGCTGCCCACGTGAAAGGGAATTCCATGGAAGCAGGCACTCCCATGGGCCACAGCCAGCCCTCCCTGGTGCTCCTGGTGTCCTTCCTCCCTTCGCAGCTCCTGGGCTTTTATCTCCTGCCAGCCCGTGGGCAAGTGTTTGATGCTGGCACACAATCGACACCGGAGGTGTTTTCCAACTGCTTCCCCTTCCCAAACTCCAGTGTTCAGACCTCACGAGGCCCAGGAGCCCTTTGGGAACTTAGCATTAGGGGCTTTCTTTCCAGGGTCTGAGGGGAGCCTGCAAGAGAGGGACTGGGGACACAGGCTTGGAGGGACAGGAATGTGGGAATGGCTTCAAAGTGCCAGAGGGAAGCTTTAGATTGGATACTGGGAAGAAATCCTTCCCTGGCACAGGGTGCCCAGAGCAGCTGTGGCTGCCCCTGGATCCCTGGCAGTGTCCCTGGCCAGGCTGGACAGGGCTTAGAGCAGCCTGGAACAGTGGAAAATGTCCCTGCCAATGGCAGGGGTGGCACTGGGTGGGCTTTAAGGGCCCTTCCCAGCCAGGCCATTCCACGATTTGGAGTTTGATATGGTTTAATTCAGTCCTGAATCACAAAAATGATCATCCTCTGCAAGAATCCTTCTGCACACAATGTAGAAAACAATCTGCTCAGTGGCCGTGGTGCAGTCTGTGAGTGTGTGGGTGTGTTTATATATATATATCTGTATATTAAAAAAAGAGATGTTTTTACTAAGAAAATGAAGCAGCTTTTTGTGTTCTCACACTTGCTTCTCTGACTGGAAAAACGCCCGCTGGGGAATTTTGGATGCAAGCTGGGCCGACTGCTTTCCTTGAGAGCAAAGCAAAAGGCCTGAAAGTGAACCCTGAAAATAAATGAGAGGGAAAACTTGGTGCTGGAAGGATGGCTGTGGCCAGTGGCAGGTGACAGGGACAGGAGCACGAGGGGCAGGTAGAAATACAAAAACCCAGAGGTGACAAAGCCTTTTTCAGCGGGAAATAATCTTTAGAGCAGACCTCAACATCCCAGAGCAAAGCGCTGGAAACTGCCTTTAGATCATCCTCGCTTTAAAAACAAACACCACCCAGGAATTGCGTTTGGTGGCCGTGCTCTGAATTCAGGGACACGTCAGACCCTTCGCACCGAGCAAGGAAACCGAGCTCTTTTGTGGAGCAACAAGTTCCTGGACTTTGTTCTGGAATCCGCGCCCCTCGTGTGCCACGAGATCAAAGCCATCTTTTATGCGGTGCATTCACAAACTGCGTTTCCCTGGTTCCCGGCGCTTAGCGCGGACATCGGGGCCATCTCCCGGCCGCTGCAGGCACTGGCCGAGCTGCACCCAGCCGGAAAAATAAAATAAAAAGCTTTGACATCTGAGGTGTGAGGCCTGCCAGGAATTATTTGCTCCCCAATACCCGGAAAGCTTAATAGAATCCACGAGTTAGGATTTGATCAGTGCTTCTCCAGAATTCGAAGGAAAACTGTTGTCAGCTTGCACCTAAGAGTTGTCTCTTGCACTGGATTTCTTTTTCCCCGCTCAAACATATTCCAACTAGAATTTTTTTTTATTTTTCGTTTTTCACCGGTGTATTGCAAACCCCCAAACGCTCACAAGTTTATTAGTCACACATTCCTTCTCAGGTTTAAAATACTCCGTGCCTGCATCCCGTAGAAAAGCAAATTTTATTGTACCCTATGGCCCCATTTTATTGCGCCCACTGAGCTGCCGCAAACCCCTTCTAATGAATGGAACGCGCCCGAACCGAGCCGAGCGCGGCCGAACCCAGCCGAACCCAGCCGAACCGAGCCGAGCGCAGCCGAACAGAGCTGTGCTTAGCCGAACCCAGCCGAACCGAGCCGAGCGCGGCCGAACAGGGTCGAGCTCGGCC
>VYXF01011920.1:78888-107710 GCA_013397295.1 Polioptila caerulea
GGCAGCCGCCGTCCTCTCGCCGCTCCCCTCTCGGTTTCCCCCTGGCAGCGGCCGAGAGCGGGATGCCGGGATCCCGGGCCGGCTCCCTGCTCGCAGGGCCTCCCAGGCGGGCTCGCTGTGCCGTTCGGGGGCGGGGGAAGCCGCGTTCCGGGACTCGCGTTTCCCGGTAGCGGCTTGGCCGGAGAGCCGCGGTGCAGAGGGGCTGCGGAGGGAGGGAGGGAGGGAGGGAGAGAGGCGAGGGGGCTCGTCCCGGTATGGGAACGGCGCCTGGGATGGCACTCGGATCGATCCCAGCTCTGGGCACAGGACAAGTTGGAGAGCGTTGACTCGCCTTCCGTACCGCACGGAAGGTTCCTCCCTGTCTTTTTCTGGCTTTGGTTTTTTTTTTTTAAATTTATTTCTTAGTCAGCCGAGAGGAGTTGGAAGCAAAGCGGGCCGTGGTTGTGTTTTGCATAAAATATAGCAAGTCAATTCAGCCTCTGGTGTAAAAAGTTTTTGACACGTGACTTGAACGTGATTATTAATTACTGTTAGTCGTACTTCTGCCTCAGTTGGACAGCGTGGCTTTGCACACCCTCCATGGACAGAAAGTCGCTTAAAGCTGAGCCAGAGCCTGCTCCCAGATTTGTGTTGGAGGCTGGGTGGCTGTGCCTGCCTGTTGAACAGAAACAGGAGAACAGGCAGCTGCTCCCGTGGGATGGACTCAGGCTGTGTAAGGCTCACTCTCTGCAAGGGTTTGTCATGCACGTATCTGGGAATGCCCTCATCCCTACCACAACTGTGCAAGTGCAAAGGGAAAAGTGGATGGCAAGCAGCTCCTGTTAATGGTTTGTTTGTTTGTTTGCCACTGTTTTGGGGGGGTTGTGCAGCTCTGAGCCAGTGGGGTGGCAGGGTGAAAAGCCACCTTCCCAAAAAATAAAAACAGCACGTGTGTGCCGTTTTCAGTGTTGAAGGAAAGGGGGAGCAGCAATATTCATAATTACCTGCCTCGTTAGGAGCGGTGGTTCTGGCAGGGCACTGCTGCCTGACCAACCTGAACGATGCAGGCCGTGCCCAGTGCCTGTCAGACAATAACCCCGCTGCTTGTGCTGAATGGTGGCTGCAGAGCAGAAGCGGCGTTCCTGGGCATCCCGTGACTAATCCCGACTCATTTCCATCTTGGGAACGGGCGTGTTTGGATCCGTACCTCTTCCTCTCCCAGGCAGGAATGGTGGGATGCTTTGCTCCGGTGCAGTTAGAAATGCTAAGTGGAATCCTGGAAGAGCGAGGCCCCGGGTTTCAGCTGGCTCTCAGCTCTCAGCAGAGACGTGTACTTGCTACAATCCCTGCTCTGCAGTCCTCTGTACGCCTGAGTGCTTCTGTGGAGCTACTGGGGTGTAAAGCAGCACATGAATAACTTGAGGGGCTGTGCGGTTCCTGCCCTGCTCCCTCTCAGCAGCTCTGCTTGTGCTGCTGTGCCGGGCCTAAAGTCCGGTTCCCAGACCGATCCCTTCCCTTTTCCGCCCCTGTTGCCCGGAGCCGTGGGCGGGCTGACACGAAATGTGAGGAGGGTCACATTGACGGGCAGGAATTGTTTATTCCTGGGCTTTCTCGGGGAGACAGCAGTTGTTGCAAAGGGCCGAGTCTCATTCCCGGAGCGGTGGGGATAGCACGAGCTGCTCACTCAGCTGGGAGGGAGCCATGGTGACAGGTGCCACTCCCAGGTCACTGAAGGGTTAATTCTTGTACTGGGAGGGGAACAGCTTCAGCAGTGAAGATGGGGCAGCTCCAGAATACCCTTCAGGCCCGGAATTCCCTGCCGCTGTAGCCGGGGAATGGCAGTTTTCCCATGGCAGGTCCAGCTGCAGTTGGGTGCTGCCCTTGCCATGTGTGCTAGAGGCGATTCCCTGGTGGTGGCAGCAGCCAGCTCTTGGCCCCTCTGCCTGAGAGAGGAGATGCCACTTGGTCCATCAGGTGGTCCCATCATTTGGGGGTTTTGGCCTGAGTTTGGTGTTTGCAGCAATTTCTCGGATGGTGGGAGCCAGGCTCAAAGCTGGTAAACCTGGTGTCCTCCAAGCCATGGGGTTGGTGTCCCCTCTTGGGGAGGGACAGAGGGGAGTTTGGCTCTAGCAAGGGGTTGCATAATTCCATCGTGTTGGATTGTGGTGCCGTTCCCAGTGCTGTTCTTTGGACCTGTATTTTGAATACAGCTTTGCCAGGATTTGTCCTCTTCCAGGTGCTCATGTTTCTACAGGAGCAAGCAGGGGTTTTGTATTGGCTGCTTTCTTTTTTTAATCCAGCTGTGGTTTGAGCAGGTGCTGCCAGCTGAATAGGTGGGATTTGACAGGACTGCAGTGGAGTGTGTTTGCTCTGAGGAGTTTACTTCCATGAGTTAGAATTCATGGGCTGTCAGATGTATATGGTATGTTACAGCAATGGTGCAGTATAAATAAATCACAGAAGGTAATGGGGCAGAACTTTATATGGTATTACAAAAACAAGCAAACATTTGTCTTTAAAAAAAAATTTAAAAATCACACCCCCAAAACACAAGCAAACAAAAAACCCCCACCAAACCCACACATCTGCCATATAAATCCTTGGCATGTTTTAGTTGAGAGGATGTCTGTCCTTTTCTTTAATCTGGAAAACTTGAGGCATAGTTTACTGGTTATAAAAGTTAGAAATAAAGTTGTTTGGTTTTTTTTTTTCTTTTTTCACAATCTTGTTGCTGGAAGTAGGATCAAGTCAGTTTTTGTGTTTTGTAATCTTTTATTTGTGTTGAGTAATGCATATCATTCACTTAGTCCCGAGTCTCAGTAGTTAATGTGTACCCCTGAAACAATTAGTACCCCACCTAGATGTGCCTGGGGACAAACAGATGGGAGGTCCTGGGGGCTGTGTATGTAGAGCTGGAGCTGCACATTCCTCCTTTGCTGTGTGCCCATCCTTAGGGCTCTGGGCAGTTGGAGTTTGGATCCTGCGTGGCTGTTTCCTGCCAATGGCAGGACTCGATTTTGCCCGTTCTGTGACAACCTTCCCCTCCATCCTGAGCAGCTATAAATAGAGGTTAGCAGGATATCCTTCCCAGTGGTTCTCCAGCACTTGCTGGAGCTCAGGATCCCCAGTGAGTGTCCACGTGCATGGAAAAGGAGAGGGACTCGACTGCCAGCACCTGGCAGGAGTCTCTTGCCTCTGCCCTGAACTTGTTCCCAGGAATACTGGAAGCTGTGACATTCTGGGAGAGATTCCTGGTAAGAGAAGGAGTGAGACAAGCAGCTTTCCAGGAGATGTGCTGGACAAAAGAGCCCTGCACTGATCCTGAAAGCTGCGTTTCCACAGCACATGAGTAGAAAACAAAACTCCATTCTGTGCCCTTGCATGATGTCATTTTCATATGAGTATCTTTTGTGAAGATGTTTCTCCCTAGTGATTCAGGATTTGTGAATGGTCTTTCTAGGCCACAGGAGTAGCTTAGTTGATGAAGTGCTATTGAGCTTCATTGCCTGGGGGTCATATCTGGTCAAATTCAAATCTCACTTTATTTTCCAAAGAATGCAGCCTGACAGCTCTGGGTGTTCTGGTGATCTCTTACCTTCAGCAGCACCTCATACTCGCTGTGCTTCACAGCTGGTGGTCAAGCATTTAAAACTTGCCTTGATCCTCCGAGGTACAGCTCAGCAACACATACTTCTCCTTCCCTTAAGGAAGAACGGGGAGCTGAAGAGGAAGGGAGGCAGTGACTTGTACAGGGGAAGGCAAATGCCTAGAGCTGGCAGAATTCCTTTTAGAGATGTGGTCAACAGCAATCAAGGTGTTTTGTTAACAGAACAGTGCAGTGTCTGTGCTCGTTGGTTGTTTGCTCCACGATGCCTTTGTTTCTGTCCAGGTGGATGTCTGTAAGTCACTGGTGGGTGGCTGGGCCGGGTGGTTTCTGAAGGCATTCATAAAATACATTCCAAAAGAGAGTGAATGAATTGTGCAGAGTCCTGACTGTGCCTGGAGCCTGCTTGAGGAAGGGTTGGTGGACACCTAAGGCCTGTTTGGAATGGTTGAGGGCGTGTTAGACTGCTCTGGAAATTGGAGAAGGCTGGAATTGGCTGAGGTGTCCTGACAGTGACCTGGGTGCTTGATACCCACTAATCACCAAGCACTGTCTGGGTCAGTAGCTCCTGCTCCTGTCTGTGCAGCTGCTGTGCTCTGGGGTTTGCTTGGTGAGGGTGTAAAATGGGCCCATAGCTCTTCATTTGTAAATAAAGACACCTTTTTATGGCACAGACACTCAAGCAAGAGGGCAAAGCCAAGGAAGGCAGTTCAAGTCCTACAAGGCACTTTGACTGTGTGAGCTCACACTTCAAACAGATGCATTCATTGGGATCATACACCAGGCTGGGTANGAGCAAGAGGGCAAAGCCAAGGAAATCAGTTCAAGTCCTGGGATCATACACCAGGCTGGGTAAATTTTAAAGTAGCAGTTCTGCCCTTTGCTTCGAAACCTCCAAGTTTTGAAGGTTCTCAGGTTTCCGTGTAAACTAAACCATCAAAGGGTATTGATTATAGAATGGGAGAAATTAATAATCTGCTGCTCAGAAGAGGTGAGAGGTCAAGGCCATCACGGGGCTCCTGGGCTGGAGCAGGGCACGGGGGGAGCTGCAAGGGCTCCCTTCACTCCTGCCCCGTGTTCTCTGTGGAGCTGCTGGACTTGGCACTCAGTTTGCACTTGGGGACAGGACAGTCACTCTGTGCTTGGCCTCCCTTCTGCCAAGGGTGCTGCTGCCGTGGTTTAATAGCATTTGTTAGCCTGGAATTGAGCAGGGGAGTTTGCTGCCTTCTGCATCCCTGGCTTTACAGATACTTGACCGTGTACTTCCGTCCTGCTGGAAGAAGCACCCAGAAATACACTTAAATCCATATTTTGTATTGTGGCTTGAGTTTGATACCCTTGAACACCTCTGCTCCTTTTGTATCCCCATCCTGTAAACGTGCACTTAGGGAAGCAGAAAGTCATTTCTAGCAGGTCACAGCATTCCAGGCACAGGCTCCTGAGAAACTGGATGTATTATTGTGAAACAGCCCTCTGAAAAATAGTGATTGGGTGACATTTTCTGTATTGGTTTGGGTGAAAGCAGAGCCAGGCCTCATTGAACAAATGCAACTGGGAGTACCTGGGTGTCTTCTGAGCAGCTCCCCTTTCCAGCAGGGAGAAGCCATGAGGAACTAGGAAGGGAGCTAAATTCTAGCTGTACCCATCCCTAAAGTATGGTGTTGACACACATAACTGATAGAGAATTACATAAAAATTGACTGCAAATAGTTGTGTGGTTTTCCAAGATGATAGGTAATTTTAAAAAGGGAGCAAAATTCTGAGGTAAAATTCCATGAGATGGTGTGGGAGGGTGAAAAGAGCAGGATAGACAGACAGATAGATATGCACACTCATGTGTGTGTGCCTTCATTTTCCCTGGCAGATGATCTGTCCCATGATTTTTTATTTTTTTGTGTGTTTCCCCCTGTTGCCATGTCCTGCTTGGGATACTTTTAGGACACTCCTTTTTATTTTTTTGCTGCCCTCGTTTCTTGTCACCTTGGGCCCTGCTCTGAGCTCTCTTGGTTTCCTTGAGGTCTCTCCTTGTGTTCCTGCAATACAAAGGCCAAAGCTGTGCCTCCACACCAGCTCCTTTGTTGGTTTTCTGTGGGACTGGATCCTTTCCTGGAGGACCAGTTGCTTCCTCATGGCTAAAGGAGGGGATATGGAGTGCCTGTCGTAATTCTGGCTCATTTTCTTCCTCCCCCATCTCAGTTTTTGAGCCTTCTGGTGGTTTGTTTGTGGATGTTGGGGTTTGGATTTCCCCCCCACCACACTTTTCATTACCTCTTAAAACAGATTCTCCTGAGTTTTAATAATAGCACTGACTTTGCTCATCAGGAATCTTTGCACTTACTCCAAAGCACTTAAGTCTAAATTGAAAATAAGATTTTTAAAAACCCCACATCAGCTCACAGACCTGTCTCTCCTTCTGGCAGTTTTTGTTTGTCCATACTGTGATTTCTCAGCAAGGAGCAGTGTTAGCTGAAGTATCTCTTACAGCTCAAATGGCTTTAAAGCCCCAACCTTCTGGCACAAGAACTTGCATTTTGTGGGGCTGAATAATGAAAAGTCACGGTCCTGTGTTGGTGTTGGAAAAGGCACATGGCTGAAAGGACAGATTTTCTTCTTTCCCACCTCCTGGAATAGCAATCACATTAAGAATGTCAGTACCTGTTTCCTACTCTTGGTGTTTCCTGGGTGCAAGGCTGCCTTTCCTACAGCTGAAAGCCCTGTTAGCTCTTCCTTTGTCTTGGAGTGTGTGGCCAATTTTTTAATCTCCTTCACTGACTTGATCTTTGCTTAACTGAGACACTGGATAAATCTGTGTAAGTTGGTCACTTCACCAGTATCTTGGAACTTTAAATTAATGAAGAAAATAAGAGACCAAGTTTTAAATGATGTCTTACTTCCCATTACACTGACAAATGAAGACACTTGGATTCTCCCACTTGGCTTTGTGGCAAATAATGGATGACATCTTTTACTCGCATGCAAGGGCTCAATTTTTTCCTTATGATAAAGACAAAAATGAAATTATCTAACACAAACCGATTTTTTTCTGTGATTTGTGAGGAGTGTTTCAAGGTAAAGACAATGATGTGTGTATGCTGAGCTTTCTGTGTCCATCTCTGTGTGCAGTTCTGGTTTCCCCCAGTTTCTGAAGCAGGGAGCTAATCCTTATTTTCAGTTGTGGCCACTGTCACCTACAAAGATGACACATAACTTCTCTCTACTTCGTGTAAGCCTCTGTACACCTCATACAATGTCTATAACTTCTGCAGACCTTCTTGAGGAGTGAACTTTTCCCCTGGGAGCCTTTGGGAGGGTAAGGCAGCCAAGTCTGCAGAGCAGGTGAAGCAGTTCTTTTTAGCACTTACCTGGTAAATGCTGGTTTGTGTTGGGTTTGTAAAAGGGCCACTTCTCCCTGGGCCACCCTGCAAGGTGTGGGATGGCAGGAATCAAGTCACCCTGAAATGTTTTTGCTTGATTGTTGAAGCTCAGAATCCATTTTTAATGTTTGTTTTCTCTGTCTAGCTCTTCTCACTGATGGAGATGAAACCTCCTATTTCCCGAGCTAAGATGATTCTCATCACAAAAGCTGCCATTAAAGCTATTAAGGTAAAGTACAACAAAACCAAGATGAAACTGTAACAGGAGCAATGTTTTGTTATTTCCCTTGTAAGTAAATACTCAGGATTTCCCAATCTCAGCTCTGGGGATGGTTTATTCTAGTTGCTGTTAAGGCTGTTGTCTAGAAACAAGTGGGTGGTGAATATCATCCCTTGGTTTTGGACTAGGAGCAAAATGCCAGCTTGATTTTTTTTTGAGTCGTTGCTTTTTCATGCTACACCCACTAGAGTGTTGTGATTTTTGTGTAATAAAACTAAATATTGCAGGATGCAACTGCACCTTAGCATGTGAAACCAGTGTGGATTGCAGAGAAAGGAAATGCAGGAAGCTTTCACTAATAGTTGGCAAGCTCTTGTGGGCACACTGACACACTTCTGGCTTGGGTCTGGGTTTCCCCCATGGAATATTTCTCTCAGTTTGGGACCATCCTGCTTTTTAGAGTGTAACTGCAACCTTCTGTAGCCTTTCTGCAATGGTAGAAAGCACAAAGAGTTAAAATGCTTCTAAATGCTGTGCCACTGCTGAGGAGATGATAAGTTAATATGTGTATTTCTTTTCCAGCTCTACAAGCATGTTGTGCAGATTGTGGAGAAGTTTATCAAAAAGGTACCAAGTTATTTGCATGCTTTGCTAGTTACTGCTAATAATGCCAGTAAAGAACCAGAAAGGCTTCTGTAACTTAGGGATTGAGGGAGGAGATTCTGGTTTGTTAGCATTTCACACGTTTTGTCTATATAAACTCCACACTGCAGATTTCCATAACACATTAAGGAGGGGAGGAAAGAAGTAAATTGGGAGATCTCCCATCTTCCCTGCACAGCAGCTGGAGGTGCTGCCCCTCCATGGAGTTGTCACGGAGACAATCCCTGTTTGCAGAGGGCAGTGCTGCCTGCCTGGGCACGGGGAGCAGGGGCTGGCCTGCCTGCGGGGCTGTGCAGGAGCCCAGGGCAGGTTTGCTGGGGGGCTCAGAGGGGGCTGCTCCTGTTGTGCTGACACAGAACCTGTGTGCCCTTGGCAGTGCAAGCCGGAGTACAAAGTGCCAGGCCTGTACGTCATCGACTCCATCGTCCGGCAGTCCCGGCACCAGTTCGGAACGGACAAGGATGTCTTTGGGCCAAGGTTCTCCAAGAACATTACTGCCACATTCCAGTACCTGTACCTGTGTCCATCTGAAGACAAGGTAGGACCAGCACTTAAGGCTTTGCTGTGCATTCATGGGGTGCTGCCTGCGCTCCTGTGGCAGAGGTTTGGGGGTTCTCTCTGACCCTGGTAGTGACTGCTGCTGAGAAGGGTTGTCAAAGGTGCCAGTTAAATGCAAGTTCAAGTTCAAGGGTGTATTTTGCCTGACCTCATCAGTTTTGTTTTGCCTGTGCAGACACTTGAGCAGTGTGTGTGTTAGTGTGCCAAAAGTTCTTCTTGAGGCTCCTTCAGAATTTCCTTTGGAAGGCAGTGTCTGCCACAGGAAGAAAGCTTTGGGTTTGTAGGCAGAGACTGTTCTGCTCAGAAATGTTATCTAAGAAAGTCATCACGTTGGTTTCTTCCATCTTTTCCAATCCCATACTTGAGTTTTGTTGGTGCTCCCCGCTGTCAAGGCTGGTCTAAGACCTCATTCTTCTTAGTTCTGCTGTACTTTTTAGTAGAACAGAGGCTCAGAAAGTGGTGTGAAATCCTGATGGTCCAGAAAAGATGGTTTTTGTGGTCTCTGTCAGAGCAGTGTTGGACTCCCAAAATGAGTGTGTTTTAGAAGTTGCCAGTTGGTCTCCAGAAAATCACCTGCTCCCTTTCTCTTTGTAAGAGTGAAATACTCCTTTTCCTCCTGACTGCCTCCCGAGCTCTCTAAATAAGCTTTTGAAAGGCTTGGATGCTCTGTAGTTTTCTGCTGTGGAACATTTAGACCTTCAGGCACTGATCTGATATTTGGGAGCTCCTGGGTGGATAGCCTGTGGAGCAGAGCAGTCCTTTCTCCTTTCTGTTTCTGCACTACCATTTTGTTCATCTGAGTGCACAAGACTGTCCATCTCCTTCATGGAATTACTGGATATAGGGAATAATATTATTTAAAACACACTTGCTGTAATGATTTTCTAGTTCCTAAAGAAAACAAGCCCTGATCTGCAGATGCACAACAACTGTGGGTGATCTCTGAAGAGGGTAGTGCTACCTGTTCTTTTTTAAAACAGCCTTTCTGTCAAATTAATGTGTGACTAAAAACGAGAGTATTACATTTGCCCATTATTTGGTCTTTGTATAGTTTTCAAGTTTTCTGAAGGGATAGCAAAAAAATGTGCTGTTTTCAAGTTAACTGTTTTTGCAGACCAAAATATCACTTAAATATAGGCATTTCAGGTTTCTCTGTAATTGATGTTATTTTAGCCAACATTTTGTAAAATTCTTGAATCGCCTAGTTAGAGGTGGATTTACATGGGTGTATACAAGTGAGTCACAGTGAAAGAACAGAATCAATTCATTTGAACCAAAAGGTGCTTAAAGCTTGTGTGTGTGCAAGTGAGTGACTAAGTCTGCAGGGAGGACAGCAGCACAACTGTGTTCTGCCTTCTGCCTGCTTGCATGTTCCAGCTGGAGCAGCACAACTGCTGAGACATTGCTGTTTGAATGCTGGGCTAAAGAAGGGAAGGCCAATTTCCAGCTTGTTCCTGGAAGCTGCATTGTTCTTCATGTCAAAAAAAAAAAAAAAAAGAAAAGAAATGAGCTTAAAATACCAGATGACAATCAGAGATTCTAAATTCACCCTTCGGCAGTGATCAGGGAGGATGTTTCCCACTTGCTTTCCTCATCTTTTGGACAGTGGTGGAGATGCAGTTTCTGGTCTCAACATAGAATTGGTTGGGTTAGGAATAATAGCAAGCAAGGAACCCTCAATCTGACTTCCAGGTGTTGTGGCAGCATTTTCTGGTCTGACTGCCACTCTCTTCATGAAGGCTTTCCAGCTCATCTTCCTTTTCTCTTTTTGTCACGTGGGTTGGTTGTTCCCTCCCTTTGTGACCACCTGTGTGCACCTGGGGCTGAAATGATATCCTGGCTTGTACATCACTCCTGCATTTCTGACTGGCCAGAAGAGTTTCAGGGAAATGTCACAGATTGCTTGGACAGCAAAATAAGTTGGCAGTTTTTATCTTTGCCAGTTCACAGGTGTTGCTGCCCTCTGTCATGACACAGGGTTTGTTAAGGTGGTGTGATTATGTCACGTTCTATTCAAACCTTTTCTGCATACAGAAGATAAAGTGGTTACTTAAGAAAGCTGGATTCAGCATTGGTGCTTCCTTTTGTTCCAACAGAGTAAAATAGTTCGTGTCCTGAACCTCTGGCAGAAAAATGGAGTATTTAAAATTGAAATAATTCAGCCTCTCTTGGATATGGCAGCAGGAACCAGTGCCACTGCACCCATGGCCGAGAATGCTACTAACAATGAAGGTAGGAATGACATTTTAGCTTCTGCTCTCAAAGGGCAAATGGCAACAGCTTGTTTGCCTTCAGTGCCTGCCCTTAGCTCCAGCAGCGACATAGCAATAAAGTCAGCTTGGTCACAGTGAGCAGCCAAACTCATTTCAAATAAAGGCTGATATCGTACTTCAGAAATGATCAGCATGTCAACACTGACTTGGGAGATATATTAAGTGTTTATCATATATATATGTATGCATGTGTACACATATGTTTGTGTAGTACATGTGACTTCAGTGTGCCCTCCTAAACAGATACTGTTTTTTCTTTTGCGTTGAAATATTTTTGTGATTTCTCAATGTTATAATTCCGATGTCATTTTTTCATGCCAGAATCCAGGTAAGTAAGTGGGTTCTTAGATGTTAAAGAGCTTCATCTTCCTTTGAGTCAGCTGAGTAGCTGAAAGCAGCAGCTGTCGGTGTCTCAGTGTGCAGCCCTGAAAGTCTTGGACTGGCATTTCACATCCAGGTTCTCAAAGAGAACATTTGTGCCTGGGATTGTGCACGGGCTGCTGGCTGGGAAGCACCGACCTGCAGAGCACAGCAGTGCCAGCCTGCCCACAGTGCCTGCACTGACCTATTTAGTGCCCCAGCAAAGCTGGGAGTGGGGTTACAGGCAGTGTGCATTCCACAGCTCCTCCCTTCTCCGCAGAGCTGCGCTTGGCTCTGCGCTCCGCGTTTGCCTCTGCGCCTCGCCAGCCTCCGAGTCACCGTGCTCATGGAGGAGGCCTGGGAAGTGGGACGGAGGGAGAGAGGTGTGCTGAGACACAGCACAGCAGGGAGATCATCTCCAGCTGTGCTCAGGGAAGTGTGTCCCATTAGAGGTTTTATAAACCTGTCAGGGCCCAGGAATGCCTTGGCATCCGAGCCCGGGCGCGCAGTGGTGGCTGTACCACGGAATTTTGGGACAGGTGAGGGGCTCTGACTGTCCAGCTCTGTCTCTCTCCTCAGTAGAGGTGAACAGGCTGGCTCCCTTCTGCAAGAGATGTTCAGTGAGGTTATCCAGATGCACCGGAGGGGGTAATTTGGCCCTGCAATAAATATGCTAATGAGTAATAATAAATATATTCATGCATTATGTGAAGAAGAGTCTGTTTTGCCCATAAAGACAGAGAGAAATGCAAATTTTCTCCCTTGAGCAAGCAAATACCCTTCTGAATGTACACAGGAAATAATTTGGGAGTTACTTTATATTTAAAAACAATACATACCTTTTTGCTTTATTTTTATGTTGCATTTCACTTCTGGGAAAGTATTATTCAACACATTTGCTTGTGCTTGCTGCCTGTCAACACTGGAGTTATTTGAAGTGCAAACAGAGGAATGACTTTAAAGGAGTTGCTATTGCAAGGCAAACATGTTTGCTTAGTGTTTCAAACAAAATATTTCTGTCTGTGGAGGTTTTTTTTTAACTCACTCGATTATGTCCATTAGAACAGATCTGCTGAAGGATAATTACTCACAGTATGTAGGAATTGAGGGTTATTGCTAATTTACTTGGTACTGGCAGGATGTTTATTAAAAAAGGTGTTGTAATGTAAGACAAAGGGAATGGCAAAACTCATAGCACATTTTAAATTGGCATCTCAGTTTCAGCAAAGCTTAGTTGAAATGGGAGTCTTTTCCTGGTGAAAGGATTTATCCATCAGCTGTAGGTGTGGCTTGTGCACCTGCAAAAGGGACATGTGAACAAACTTTATAAAGAAAACTGCTTGGGAAGTAATCCTTAGAAACCTTTAATTATTGCCAGACTTCTCTGCAAAAGTTCAGTTACTGGTGGAAAATTCTGAGAGAAACTCAGCTGCTCTTCCAGTGAGCCATGAGCTGGTTGGTTTGGATCATCCATCCCAAAGGATGAGCGCAGGTCTCTGGAAGCAGAACCACCATGCTGAAGCTGATTGCCTGATGCTGTTTGAGTGAGAGCTTTTCTAAACCTGCACAGCTCCAAACACGGAGCTGGGAGCTGTTTATAATATATATTTATCTATATAACATTCCATGTGGGGCCAGCCTTTCTGTCTCA
Source organism: Polioptila caerulea (assembly GCA_013397295.1). Classification (NCBI taxonomy): domain Eukaryota; kingdom Metazoa; phylum Chordata; class Aves; order Passeriformes; family Certhiidae; genus Polioptila; species Polioptila caerulea. Next base: position 91,571 of record VYXF01011920.1, read on the forward strand.
GTGCATCCCAAGCGCCGCTGTGCGCCACAACCACAGCAGTTCATGCCAGAATGAGCAGAATATGCAGCTGGGGTGGGGTAAACAGGCCCTTTTGGGTTAAACAGGGGGTTGGAGGCAGACACTTGTGGTGGGGAGCGAGAGGGATGTTATGGAGTCACACAGCCCTTCCTGTGTTCCTGGAAACCCTCAGGTTCGCCGCCCCCTCCGGCCAAGGTTCCCTCGGAGCCCCCGCAAGTGACCGCGAACTCGGTGCCCGCCGTGCCGCAGCTGCCCAGTTCCGATGCCTTTGCAGCTGTAGCCCAGTTGTTCCAGACAACACAGGGCCAACAGGTAACCTGCTCTCTGATCCCTTCAGCCTCAGTTTCTCTGTGAAATGGGGGGGCAAGCGGTGGAATTGATAGCCTGGGTTTGAAGCAGAGGAGCTTGCCGAAGGTCGCCAGTGGAAGGCCTGCAGGAATTAGAGTGTTTAAATTCTTCCATCCAATAATTGGGGTATTTGGTGATGCTCAGTTTTATGTTCCTAAATAATTAGTTATGGATTGATGCAGTAACTGGGTGTCCAGGATGTCTGGAAATATATATTTATGGAAATAATCCTGTTCCTGGTGGAATACCTCAAAGGAAGCGAGGAATTTTGTTGTTCAGTCCACCTAAGTTTTTGCTGTGTTGAACACTGCAGTGTTGGGATCTGCTGAATTTTGCCACCAAAGTATTTGAAAAGGGACTCCTTGCTGTAAAGGCTCTGCAGTTCAGTCAGCCTGTTGGTGTGTTCATCCCCTGCCACAGTCTGTATTGACATAAAATTTATAGCCTACAACTCTTTCAATACTTACTGTTTATATGAGAACCTACACTTAATACTGTCCTACATTTCCATAGCTCCAGCAAATCCTGCAGACCTTCCAGCAGCCTCAGAAGCCCCAGTCACCGGTCATAGACAACACTGTGATGGCTCAGGTTCAAGCTATTACTGCTCAGCTGAAAACCACAGCAGCACAGCCCCCAGAGCAGAAGGCTGCTTTCACAGCACCTGAGCAGAAAACATCGTTTGACAAAGTAAGTCTTGGTTTGCATTTCCTGAAGTTGAAGAAAACAGGTTTCGGACAGTTTTTTATTTTGTATTGGAATATAGATTTCTGTTTTTCCCCAATTCTAACCCTGCCGTTAGTGTCAGAGCTTACATATGTTGAAAGAATGAGATGAAGATATTTGGGCTGCCAGTTGGGTAAGATACAGAAAAAATGGTTGTGTTGATGGGATTTCTTTCAGAAGCTGCTAGATCGGTTTGACTATGATGATGAACCAGAAGCAGTGGAAGATGCAAAGAAAGAAGAGTCAGCTCCTTCCCCTTCAGTGTCTCAGCCGGCTTTGTAAGTTCTGTGTCATAATAAAACTAAGAAATCTTTGTCCTAAAACATTTTTAAGTTAGAAAGCAGATTAAAATTCCAAGTTAGTTCAGTGCTTACCTGCTACAGTCCAAATTTAAAACACTGTTAACAGTTCTTGATTGGTGGGGTCATTTTTTTGTCTCGTTACTTTGGTGACCTGGGATAGATCCATGTTGCCTCATGGATGGAGGACTGTGTTCTGTAGAGAAGAGCTCATTTTTGGTTGCAAGATGAATTCCATGTTTTCACAGTACAACTGAGGGTGTCAGGGCGTCACTGGATCAGCTGGATCACCTCACTGGCTGGGGAAAAGCTGCTATTCCAAACACTGTGTTAGCTTTAAGTATTCAAGAAATGAGAATTGGCTTTGCAGTTTTATGTTGGCCAACATCCCGACCCCACGCAAGCGAGCTCAGGCTCCTGTTTCCCTTTTGCTGTGCCTTCTGATGAAGTCTGGAATGACATGACCACATCCCAGTTTTTTCCACAGGACCTCTCTCTCATTCAGTGCACAGGCTGGATGGTGCTCAATGCCGGGGTTAGTCCATATTTCTTTTTTCCCTGCTTCACTACGTGGCCCCGTGTCTTACTCTCTGTATCTGCATCTAAACCCTGCTCTCCAAACCAGCACCACTAACTCTGTCATCAGCTTTCTGACTGTGTCTCTCACCTCGAGCACTTTATGTCCACCAGTAGTCGCTCATTTAGGTGCCCTGGAAGGGAAGGCCTAGCATTTGCCTTAGAGTGCAGATGGAGCTCTGGAGTACAGAAAGGAGAGGTAGGTCAGACATAGGCAGTGCTGGTGTCTGCCCAGCTGGAGGCTCGTGGGCATGGTTGTGTTCTGTTGGTAGTGCTTCAGGGCCTCTGTCCTTGGTGCCTCACAGCTGTGCAGGGTGTCCCTGAGGGTGGCATTCCAGTGTTCCAGTGTTCCCAGTCTGTGGGACCACTGCAAGCTCAGTGGTTCTCTCTGTAAAATGCTGATCTGTCCAGAATCTCCTCAGAATTGTCTTCAGACGCTGCAAAGTTCCATTTCCCATCACCATCAAATTCCTCTGTCACCCTGAAATCCTGCTGAGTTTCTTGCATAGGCTGCATCCTGCAAGCAGGTCCTGTTCCCTGCAGAGACCTCCAGAATTCCCTGAGCACTGTCCATTCTGTGTGTTGAATCAGGAAGTGATGGGCATCACTGTAATCCTCGTGTGATACACACCCCTTTCTCCTCTGCCCTATTTCCTCCCAAACCAAAGTGTTTTCTTACAGCAAAAGCACAGCCAGTTTATTTTCCTTGGGGAGGAAAGCATTGCTTCTTTTGTTCCCAAAAGAGGAGCTGCAAAGGAAGAGAATTAGCCTACGGCAGAAAACCTTCCTGAAATGTTTCTCTAGGCTGGGATCTTTAGCAGGCTCCTGAAAGTACAGGGCTGAGAGAGGCTGTAACCTTTGTGTAGCATCTCTTTAAATGTGAAAGGACTACTCTTAGAGTGGAGAAGAGATCAGGAAGCCACTCTTTCTTCCTTTTCTTTTTTTGTTGGAAACGGGATCATAGTGAAGATAATTGTTCTGTCTGAAATAACAGCAAGAATGTGTAAATGTGCTTAGAACTCTGTAAACTAAAGACAAATCTGTGCATCTACTGACTGTCTCACCAAAATATTCCTGGTTTTAGTGGGTTTCCAGGAGAAGGCATGCAACAGCCAGTATTTCCTCAGCTCCCAAACATGGATCCTTTTCAGCAGCGGATGATGGGAATGCAGCAGGATCCGATGCGGCACCAGGTAACCCTAGGCTTCTCCCTTGTCCTCCTGCTGTGTTTTCCATCCTTGGCTCTTTTCTTTGGTGCAGAAGGAAGGAAGTGATTTTCCTGTTGGTGAAGAGTGAATGTGGCTTGGCCCTCCATCTTCCCAAAAAACATTTTTGGTGTCTGTCCTAGTCAGGCTTTGAAGGACAGGATTGTTACTTGTACACCCAAATGCTTGGCCTGCTTCATCTTTCCCCCATCTTTTGTTGTGACTTTTGAGCAGACATAAAACTTCACTTGAGCCTTTTTGCTGGGAAAGCAAATGTAATTCCTTCTCCTAGCTGGAATTGTGTGTTTTTTTCTTCTTCCAAGGTGCCGCTTCCTCCGAATGGGCAAATGCCAGGCTTTGGTCTCCTGCCTACCCCCCAGTTCCCACCCATGGCTCAGCCAGTGATGCCTCCAGCAGCACCAGTGCAGCCAACTTTCCAGTCTCCCTTCCCAGTCCAGGCTGAGCCACACCTGCAGAAACCCCACCAGCAGGTGAGCAGCCCTTGCAGTGAACAGACCAACTGAAGTGCTCCCATGCATGTCTTTGCCAAATGTGTGTGGCTTGTCCTGGAGCAGGAATGGCAGGATGACCAGGACACAGCTGGCTATGGGGCTGGCTCTGCTGGGAAATTGTGTAAATTATTTCTGTGGTGTCTTTTCAGCAGCTGTATTAAGTACATGCAATACTGGACCCTCTCCTTGCTAGTGACCACAGAGCAAAGTTTTTGAGTCACTTTACTCTTTAATTTCACATATTTGAATATTCAGTCTATTTTTAGTGCTGTTCATTTAGTCTGAGCATAAAAAGAAATAAAGTGCTTGTCCTGCTCACCCATAACACCTGTCACCTTCACGTTTTAGGATATGGAAGTTGAACAGCCACCCATTCAGGAGGGAAAGCGGCATGTTTCTGACAGTAGGAAATCAAGATCTAGGTCTGCATCCAGGTAAATGAGTGAAAGTTCTTTTAGTGCGGGAATGAAAAGCAGATTAGCAACTCCAAGACGCATGAACATCTAAAGTCATCTCCCTTCTAGGGAAAATGTGGTATCTATGCAGTTCTCTCTCACTGGGAGAGAGCACCTTCCATGCCTGTCAGTCCAGAGTAAATTTTAGGGAGGTAGAATGTGATAGTTGAATTTTGCCTGTGCCCTAAAAACACTTTTCATATGAAAACATTTGTGATCTGTGACTTTGTGTGTCACCAAGCCCAGCTGACCGAGCAGTTCTGGCTCCACTCTCTGTGCAGTTGCAAGTCATCTTGTCCACCAAGCTCATGATTTCTCTGAAGGCTTACAGGGTCTTCCACGCCATGAGTGATTTAGAACCTGAACATGATGTAAAACACAATTTCAGCGGCAGAATTTATTTATCATCTCTTAGCGACTTGTTTGCAAAGGCAATACACACTTGCCTCATTGACGCAGGTGTAACTTTCCCTGTGTTGGAGTAGAGGCAGTTTTGATGGTCAGCATCAAGACAAAATCGGTGGATGAGGAGAAATTGGAAAGTAATGAGCGACTGCAGTAACTGATGGTGGTTCTTAGTGCCTGTGAGCGAGCTTGGCTCGCTGTGTCCCCTCACAGGCCGTGTGTCCCCTCCCTGCCGGAGCTCTGTGGGTTGGGGCTGAGGCTGCTCTGTGGCTTGGGGCTGGGGCTGTGTGTCAGCCTGGGGGCGACAGGCGCTGAGCAGGCGTGGCTCTGGCTCCCACAGGTCCCCCAAGAGGAGACGCTCGCGGTCGGGCTCGCGCTCGCGGCGCTCGCGGCACCGGCGCTCGCGCTCCCGGGACCGGCGCCGGCACTCGCCCAAGTCCCGCGCGCAGGAGGGGCGGGAGAGGGAGCGCCGCTCCAAGGGCCTGCCCCAGATCAAGGCGGAGACTGTCAGCGGTGAGTCTGCCCTCCCGGGGCTTGCCTGTGTGTCTGCACGCTCCAGTCACGCCGTTGTCTGGGTGATACCTCCGGGTGTTTGCGTTCCTTGGGTTTGGTGCCGCTTCTTGCGGTTTCTGAGGCTCATCCAAACAGAGCAAAACTTAACTGCCTTGTGATTCCTGGTAGGAATGTCAGCACGCTTCCCTCTGCTTCTTTACTCGTAGTAGACAGTTTAGCATTTGTGGAGTACACCCAAGGTAGAAATATTCTGGCTGTAAAACGAGAAAAGGAAAAGCCAAAACCCCATGTTTTTCTTTTCCTTCCTTCGAGACATGTAAGGTAAAGCAGATTGAACAAAAAGCATTTGAGTTAATTGCCAATTATTACAATTTTTTCTAAGTATTCAGTCTTGTGCATCTCTTTCTGACCTGGAAAAGACACAGGCTAATGTTGGCATTTCTGATACAATCCTGCCTTTGCCAGTGTTTATAGACCACACGTAGTAGTTGTCTTCTGAATATTACTTGGGAGTGTGGAATCTTCTCTGGGGTCATCAAGGAAAATAAAAACATTCTTTTTTACATCAAGAGGGACCAAAACCTGAGGTGTTTTAGGAGCCAGGATGTGGTGAGTGACAGTCCCAGGGGTGTAAGGGCCTGCAGAGCCCTGGTAGCTGTTGAGTGGAAGCTCCCTGGCAGTGCTGTGAGATGTGGTGCTGCCAGCACCTTTCCCAGCTTCTGTCACGTTGGCTGTCAGAGTTTGCAGTTCTGTGTCTCTCAGGTGGAAAACCTGGATGAGTGTTCAGTGTTGCTGCAGATTACTGCAGCCTGGGGCATCCCTTGAGCTCCTTTCCTGGTTATTACCCTGGATGCAGCACGGGATGAGTGTTGGTTATCTGTCCTGCGAGGAGCCTGTGTCAGCAATGGCTCTGAGCACCTGTGCTAACTCTTGGTTGTAGTTTGCAGTACCACGCTCTGGGTAGGACAGCTCGACAAAAGGACAACTCAGCAGGATGTGGGAAGTCTCTTGGAGGAGTTTGGCCCCATTGAGTCGATCAACGTGAGTAGAGGGGGTGCAGCATAAGCCACTTGGACATGTTTGGGTGCAGGGCGTGTCTGCAGGCTGCTCTGAGGCAGAGTTATTGCTGATACATTCCAAAGAGCCAGCCTCTCATTTCCTAGACATTGTGTTTTCAGAGTGTGCACTCCACTCATGTGGCTGACTTGTACACAAACAAGGAGGGAGCTGCTTTGGTTTCCTGCAGAATAAAAATGCTCGTGGGGTGATACAGAAAAGTATCCAATTTTCATAAAAATCCTGCTTTCTCTGTGGGATGATGGCTGCACAGTTACATTCCAGGCTTCTGACTTCCTTGGCTGCTTCATTTTATTTGATTATAAGAGTGTGGACTCTCAGCTGGTGCTCTTGTTTCCCCTCTGTCATTTTAGCCACAAACATGGAGAACTATTGTTTTATTTTGCTGTATTTAAGGATATTTTATATATAAATTATAGCTGTTCCAATGACTTAAAAAATTTCATTCATTCAAACAAACAAAAATAAGTGACTAATTTTCCTCCTATTCCCAAATTTTGTAAAAGAGCCTAGGAGATTTTTCCTGAAATTCGTTACACATAAAAATTAATCCAAATCTGCAGCTAGAACTGAGTGTGGAGGTGCAGCTGGCAGAGTGAAGGGGGGATGCAGTTGTACATTCCAACAAAGGAACTAATTGCCAGATGTTAGAATTTACATGAACACTATTGTTTAGCAATTTGAAAGGATCAAATATGCCAAAGTCAGCTGCATTTTAGAGTTTTGGAACTTTTCAGAAGATGTGGAAGTTTTAGTTCACTAGAAATGCGAATTTCCAGAAGATACTGGAAGTTTCTTAGCCTCTTACACCAACATTTCCTCCCATATTTCCTTTGGGAACCTCCCTGATGTCCCAGCTCACCGTAACTGAGCATTTGCCTGTTGTTCTCTGTTTGTTACCTGCAAAGTGACCTTTTTCCCTTGACCCCCCCAGATGATCCCACCCAGGGGATGTGCCTACATTGTCATGGTGCACAGACAAGATGCCAACAGAGCCCTCCAGAAACTGAGCCGAGGCAACTTCAAGGTCAACCAGAAATCCATCAAGGTACAGCTTGGGAAACGTCAGGCTTTGCAAAGCTGCTGTGGTTCTTGTCATCCTGCCTCAGCTCTGCTGGGCTTTGGGGTATTTCAGACTCACCTGTGGTGATACTCTGTAAAAATCTGAACGAGTCCATGAGTGAACTGGTTTTTGAGAGTTATTGTTCCTGGTCTGAAGCGGGATTAGTGGAACCTTGTATCAGTTTTCTTGAAAGATTGCCAATAATTATCTGTTTAATCAACAGAAATGGTGTCCCTTTGCTCATTACAGGAGACTGGCACTGTGTGTGTCTTGTTGCCAGTTATTTGTCTCCTAACAGGGTTTCATTACATATGATAATCCTACAGAGAGTACTGATAAATCAGGAAATATGCATTAATTAGTGAAGTTCTTCCTTCTGTAGAATGTCAAATTAGTGCAACCCTGCCCTCCAAAAGGAAATGGAGTGAGCTTAGTGGCTGGGGATCAGCAGAAGAAGCTGGCTTTATACATTTTTACAGATGGTGTGCAAGAGTCAAGCCAGGGAATAGGAACTAAGTCTGCTTCAAAAAAAAAAAAACTCACTTCAGAGTTTTGTAGCTGTTTCACGTAGACTTTTTACCCACAAATGTTGTTTTGTGAGAATGAAATATTAAATCCATTAAAATGGAAACATGTTGCTGACTGCTTGTATTTCCCCTCCCTCAAGATTGCCTGGGCTCTGAATAAAGGAATAAAGCCAGACTACAAGCAGTATTGGGATGTAGAATTGGGTGTGACTTACATACCGTGGGACAAAGTCAAACCTGAGGATCTTGAAAGTTTCTGTGAAGGAGGGATGCTGGACAACGAGACCCTTAGTCCAGGTACAGTGTTACTGCATGCTTTGTTGTTGAACCTCTGTTTCAGGGTTTGTGCATTCTGTCCAGTTTGCCCAGTTAGCTGGTGATTACTGTACATGTGCTCTAATTGCAGCATCTCCTCGTGCTGAACACACAAAAATCAGTTGGGCATTTTAAACAAAAACGTCGTGAATCATGAGCATCATGTCCATGTGTTCCAGTCCTGTCAGTGCTTTTCTCTTTTCCCAAAGTGCCCCACTCACTGATCCCTCTTTGTGCTCAGCTGGCTTTCCCAGGAAGTTCTGACAGACAACAGGACCTATTTCTTCCATAAATGAAGTTTAAACCTGTATTTGACATTTCTCTTATTTTGCTGCGATTCTTTGTCGTTGTATTCTGCTTTTCCTTGTTTGAGACTTGAAGATGTGGGGTTTTTTTAGAAATGACTTCTCAAATTAGTGACAAAGCTGCTGCTTTCTTGCCTGAGAGCAATAGAATGAACCTGTTGAAAGCTTGTCCCAAAAAGCTTTACAGTTTTTGTCACAGGTAATGTCACAGAACCCTGGGCATGAATAAACACTGTCAGTGCAAAGGATTGTTAAATGGCTACTCAAAGGAACGAGTTCATTTGCTGTTTCACTGTTGGCTGTGCAAATGAATTTGGAAGTTTTATTGTCAGAAATAGTATAAATGCTTCTTAGCCCTGTGCTGCTTTTACCTGAGTATTTTCATTGAGGTCATTTTTGAAAACGTGACTTAGCATGTTTGCTTGACTGATCTGTGTCTGTTGGGATTTTGTTTTGGACAGAGTGGAAGGGAATTCCCAAGAAGTCTGAGAATGAAGTGGCTCAGAATGGAGGCGCAGAGGCTGCACACAATGAACCAGTGTCACCCATTCCCAAAGCTTTACCTGTCCCAATTCCTGTTCCCATGCCTGCACCAATAACAGTACCTCCTCCACAGGTGAGAGTCGGGCCACAGAAATAAACAAAAGCTCACTTTAAATAATAATTCAGGGAGGGAGGGGATGCCATGAATGGTAACTCTGTTCTCTCAGTCACAGACAAATTACTGCAGTAGAATCTTTGTTATAGAAGGGCTCAATTGCATCTTCAGGTTTTGTGATTGGCTTTTTTTTTTTGTTATTTATTTATTAATGTTCCTCTAAAAGTTTTTCTTATTGGCAGATACTCACTACTTTTATATCAGTAGTTTCTTGTCAGCATTAAAATAGAATCCCTTAAATCAGGGCTAATTTAAATTCAGAGCTTGATATAAATCAGAAATCAAGGTAAAGAAACCAGTCACTCTAATGTGCAAACTCAGGTAGTGAGAAAGAGACAAGCTGAGGGTTTTAATTGGTCTGAAGCTGTGAGCATTCCAGTGGATCCTGTCTGGAAATCCATCATGCTGGGTGGAAATGAATCCCAGGCACTGTGTGAGGGGTATGTGGAGATGAGTTACCAACATGCATTAGTACCCATTTAGTACAGGGCAAAATGCTTCTCTAGTTTAAAGGCAGACAGGACTGGTGGTGGTATTTTCAGTGATGGGAGTTCCTGGAGTGCTCCTGGATCTTTTGGGCAAGTCCCCCCGTGTTGCAGAGGAATTGGAGGTCGCTGAGGTGTCCTGGTGGAGCTGGACAAGGACAGAGATCCCCAGTGGGACAAGGAACCATTGGGGCACTCTTGGGGTAACCCATCCTTCCCTTCCTTTTTCCTAGGTCCCCCCCCATCCATCAGGGCCTCCCGTGGTTGGAGCACTCCAGCCCCCTGCTTTCACAGCACCTTTAGGAATCCCCCCTCCTGGATTTGCCCCCGGGGTGCCGCCGCCGCCGCCGCCTCCGTTCCTCCGGCCCGGCTTCAACCCGCTGCATTTGCCTCCAGGTTTGTGGGGTGTGCCAGCCCGGGCCCTGCAGGGCCCACAGCTGCCCTGGCTGCCCTGACTGGGGGGGCTGTGCCAGGGGGGCACTCAGGGCTCTCCTGTGCTTCTTGTAGGATTCCTTCCTCCGGGGCCGCCGCCTCCCATAACTCCTCCGGTCTCTGTCCCGCACACTCCGGCAGTGAACATCCCGAACTGTAAGTGTTGGGCCCTGTGCAAGGCAGGGGTCCTGCAGGAATTGCTGGCTGGGGTTCAATGTGTCCTTGCCTTGTTCCTCAGCTACAGCAACTGGTGGGAGCGAGGACGCTGCAAAGGAATCGTCTGTAGGAAATCCCATCCCAACAGTAGTTTCTGGAGGCAGAGGGAATGCTGAAAGTACTGACACTTCCAAAATCTATGGCACTGTTCCACCTCCTGTAGCACCTACCAATGTCCCTGCTCCCGTCACCCAGGCTGTTCCACTCCTTGGTAAGTTCCCTCTTGGGTAAGGTCTGCACTTCATTGTTCCCTGCATTTCAAACATGGTTTTGATTTGGCTACTGACTTACAGTCCAGGGGAAAGGGAAGCACATTTTTCTCAGCTTGTTGAAATTTCTGTCCTACTGTTGCCTTTGAAACCAGTTTTAGAGGCTTAATTTTGCACTGAAGAAACAGTTGATATTTTTTACTATTGAAGATGTGTTTTCTGAAGAAACAAAGCCATGATGTGTAAGTTACAAATTCAAATGCTGTCCAGTTGTAACAAATGAAGGTTTATGCAGTGCAGAAAATGACCTTACAGCAACACATCTGTATGACATAGGAACCAGGTCTTAGACTCAACTATTATATAAAATTAACTTGCAGGGAAACTATTTTTAGTGTATTTTTGAAACCTCTGAGGATGTGGTACAATCTTGTTATCTATGGAATAAATTGTTTTAATAGAACAGAAAACCAGAAGCTTTTATGCAGCCCTGCAGCAGGACAGGTTTGGAAACCATTGTAAGAAGATATTATTTCAATATTACCAAGTGGTTTTTTGACCAGGGTAATGGGAGCATGTTGCATAAATTACTTTTCCTCATATGATACAAACTTGGTCAGATTTTGAAAGGGAGTGTGCACTGATACAAAGCTCTGCTAAATGCTTATTTTATGATGGCCTTGGATGGGCCAGTGTCAAGAATTTACTCAAGAGACTTGTTACCTACAAATTTTACTGAGATTAGTGCATTTATGGAATTTCAGGCCTCTAGATCAGAGCCTAAGAAATGAAAAAGCTAATTTTGTGTTGGTGGGTTTCTGCCCAGAATTTTCAGTGGTCACTGAAGAAAATCAGCGATTTGTCTCTCTGCTCTATTGGATGTGAGAGCTAAATTTGCCATCCACAGCTAAGGATTTATGGATCCTTCTTGTTGGAAGCTTGACAGAAGACCCTTTCAAAACAGGGAAAAGCTTAAGAAACTCTGTGGTGATGCCATGGAGTCAGGGAATGTTGTTAGGAATTTCAGAAATTGGCACCTTCCTGCTGAATGACACTACTGTAAAGGTAGCACAGAGTTTTGGAGTTTGACTGTCTTGGACAGTGTAACCTGCACTTCACCTTCCAGGCCTTTGGAATGTATGAGGCTCCTCTGCTCTTGGCTGTATCTCTGCATGCATAACAAAAAGGTTTTACAAAATGAAGATTGAACTAACTTAGACACCCAGATCAGTTCCTTGGACAGCAGCTGCTCTTTATTCTTAAAAAATCCAGGGAAGCTGAACTTGAGAAACCTGGAGATCAAGGACTTGGCTTTTGTTAACTCTTTCACAGAGTGGTTGAGGCAGATGAAGTTCTCTGTGTGGTCAGAGTGACTTGTGTCAGTGAGGGGAGGGTTGAGAGCTCTCAGAGCAGTCCTGGAGTGATGGCTGAGATCTGTGTGTTTGCCTAAAAGCAGCAGCATTTGGTATTGGGGAGTGTCTAATTTCAAGAAGTTATTAATAATTGCAGTTAGGTGAAATCCATCCTGAACATTCTGGACATGCAGGGCACTGATCAATCTGATAAAAGAGACAGGAGAACCAGAAGCAACAGATGATAATATTTTATGTGATTAAAGAGAGAAGGTTACTATCAGTTGTCCTGGCTTTTTAAAACCTTTCATTAGGTTAGCACAAATTGCACTCTTGATGAAAGCCCTTTGAGTCGCTCTTGCACTGAGTGTAGCTCTGCATGTGGGAGGCCAGAGAGTGTCTTGGAAGGATGAGGAAGTGTTCTCTGGGTCCTTGGGTGGGATGGGAGAGCTCCTGCAGCAGGGTGGACTCAAGGGATGAAGACTGCTGGGAAGAGGCTGTGGGACAGATCCAGACTTCTGGCTTGGGAACGTTTCTGTAATGCCTGCAAAACACAGGAGCTCTTGAATAACTTCTGTAACCCCAAAAAATGCCACTTCTCTCTCTGTGTTCAGTTTTTCTGTGGAAGGCACTTTACAAAGTGATTCTGAAGGGAGTATTGTTGCATTTCCTACCCTTTCCTGAGTTCTGTCTCAGCTCCACTGATTTCAGAGGAGTGATGCCTCTTGGACTTTTTCCTAAAGCCCACGCTCAGGTTGTTGGGATTTAGTTGTGCCCTTGACCTCACTCTCTGCTCTTAGACCTTGTTGTTCATGGGACAGGACAGCGATGGCTCGGTGAGTGTGTGCTCAGGGAATTTGAAATGACCTGCAGAGCCGGTATTTGTAGGCTCCTTTGACGTGTGCCTGCTGCAGGAAATGACAGCCCTTAAATCCTTTGGGATTGGCCCACTCTGTTCCCAGCACTGAGCAAATGCTGTAGCTTGGGCCAACAATAAACTGCAAGTGCTGTGTTTGGAATACTCAGCTTCTGTGATCCGTTATCCTGGTGAAATGCACCCTGTTGCAGTTGTAGGTCCTGATCCAGTGCTCTTTTTACCCAAGTTTTTACAAGGATCGTAGCATGTGATCAAAGCTAAGTTATTCAGGAGTTCCCATGGAATTTGGCATTCACTTCCTGCTAGTGCAAGCTCAGTTTTTACTCTTTGCTCCCCTGATGGTTTGTTCTGAAGTGGTTTTTGAAATCTGCATTAAATCATAAAGCACAAGTACAGCATTCTCTGAGCCCATCAGAGGGGGACTGTCCCAAAATGTTGGGATTTTTAGCAGGGTTTTTCAGCTGTGACTCCGAATTTAGGCCCTTTAGTTCAGGCTTCTTACTTTTACAGTCTTGACTTGCTCTGAAAGATTCTGTATCCAACTCCAGCCAAAACCCCCCAGACTTCCAACGTGGTCCCTCTCTCAAGAATTCCCTGGCAATATTTAATGTTCTAGCTGGCAGGTGCCACATTCCCCCCTGCAGAACATGCAGAATGTTGGAGAACAGCAGCTTCCAAGTGGAGTGAAAACCTGCTGCTGTTGTGCTGGATCCATGAGATTTTTGGCTTGTTCCCTGTGTTTCTGTGAGGTTTGTGTGCTGGGGCAGACAGAAACCACAGGGCTCCACGTGCTGGGAAGTGGTTCAAGGGGTTGTGAGTTACTGGAACCACTTAATGAGCAGAGTTTGTGTAAGAGTAAATCAGGTGTGTCAGCATTGGTGACACGGGAATTATCCCAAGGGAACGTAGCTGGGAGAGGTGATCACATCTGGATCACAGTGACGTGGAAATCTGTCTTCCTGCTTACTTTATCGAGGCAGTAAGGATGGCTCCTGAGCCCTCTCTGGACAGGAGATACTTCAGGGCAGCCTGAGCACTTGGCCTGTGTTGTAGGAGCCAAGTGATGAAACCTGGGACACTTTGGTGTGTGACAGTTCCTCTCTGAAGCCAATAATATCTGTTGTGAAGGCAAGGTGTGGTTTGGCACATTGGGACAGAGGAGCAGGTGTCAGGTGTGAGGGCACTGGTTCCAGTAGGACAAGCTGGGTCAGGAAATCACCTGAGGGTTTCTCTTGGAGCTCAGGGAGTTCATACCCAGTTCAGGAAACTGCCTAAAAGTCAAGCAGTTCCTCCTAAGTCAAGTACTTGGTGAACCAGCAGAGGACTTGGACTTGCCCCAGACGTGGTGTGTGTGTCTGTGCCGTGAATCTCCCTGCGCGTTTTCAGAAAACTGGGATGTTTCTAGACAGCTCTTGAGGTTTTTAGTCGGTGCCTGATTTGTCAGCAGAGTGAGGAAGCTCCAGTAATTCAGTTGCTTTGGCCTCAGCATTGAAGGGGGTTGATTTTTAAAATGAATTTAAAATAAAAAGCGTGCAGCTCTCCAGCCGATGCAGTTCAGATTGAAGGAGTCCCAGGTACTATTATGTTGCTTCAGTGCTGCAGTTTGTGTAGAAACAAGGTTGAGAAATGAAGTGACTTGTACTTATTAAATGTGAAACTNTTTTCAGAAAACTGGGATGTTTCTAGACAGCTCTTGAGGTTTTTAGTTGGTGCCTGATTTGTCAGCAGAGTGAGGAAGCTCCAGTAATTCTACAGTTGCTTTGGCCTCAGCATTGAAGGGGGTTGATGTTTAAAATGAATTTAATATAAAAAGCGTGCAGCTCTCCAGCTGATGCAGTTCAGATTGAAGGAGTCCCAGGTACTATTATGTTGCTTCAGTGCTGCAGTTTGTGTAGAAACAAGGTTGAGAAATGAAGTGACTTGTACTTATTAAATGTGAAACTTCCCTCCCTCACCTCATGTGCATGCTCTTGTAACCCACATCTGCTCTGCTGCTTGCAAGCAGAAGCATGGGCTTAACTTCAGCTCTTTAGTTCTCAGTTACTCTATTTTGCCTTGTTTAACTCTTCTGAGGAAGATTAAAAGATGATTTTACCAACAAGAATATCCCCAAACCTCAGAATTCCTGGGAGACATCATTAGCTCTGTCTTGTCAGATCTGTAGTTCTGTCACAGGAGTTTAAGCTGGTGATTACAGACCTGGTTATTGACCAGGAGAGGGGAAGGCTCTGCATTTTAGAGAAAGGGAAAAATACAGGAAAAAAAATGCTGTTGGTACTGGACCATTTGTCTCCAGGAGTGTGGAGCTATGTCTGACTGCTTTGAGGGGAAGGGGAGAGGATATCATGGACTGGAGGATGTCAGTGGCAAAATACAACTTCCTTCCAATGTGAGGTGAAAGAGCAGTGGTGTGAGAAGGTCTCTGGAGGTCAGTGGTGTGGTGGGAGGGCAGCACAGAAGGCCCAGCTCTGTCTGGGGACGGACGCCGTGGCCGGAGGAGGGAGGGATGAGCGCCGCCGGAGCAGGGCTGGTGTGGCTGCTCGTGGAGCTGCACCCAGGGGCAGTTCTCACTAATTCCAGCATGGAGTTCGTTCTGGTTTTACCCAGGCTGGGGCTGTGTTTCTGGGGCAGGAGGTGCTGGTGAGCAGGAGCAGATGGCAGCAGTGTGAGGGCTCTGGGAGCACCGGGCAGGATTCTGGCTCAGACTGGGGAGGCACCTGCCCTGTGGTAGGAAGGCCTCAGCTGGAGCTCAGAATTCCTCCTTCCTTCTGGCTCCTTGTGTTGGTGTCTGGGAGCTTTGGGCTGAGCTTTAGCTTGACTGTACATTTGGAGAGGGAGCTTTTTCCTGCTATGAAGAGCGCAGGAATAAAACTGGAAAATAATTGGTGCTGGATATGTGCTGTAAAGGATGGAACACTATTATAAAAAAAGAAAGTGAGCAATGACCTGTTGCATTTCCTTGTAGTTTACATTGCAAGGTTTATTCTATGGAATTGAATCCTTGTTGTGTCCCTTTTCTGTGGAATGGCGAAGAGAGCTGTGCTCCAGCTGAATTCCAGCCTCATCTCTGCTGCCCATGTGCATGAGCCTTGCTGGTGCTGTGCAGCTCCGGGGCATTCAGCTGCTGATAGCAGCAGAGGGAAATGTTGGAATCCAGTTGGAGGGGTGAGGTACCTGTACCTGGAAGCACAACACCCGGAAGGGGCTTTGGCTGCAGTCGGTCGAGGAAGCAGGAGGCTGAGCTGGGGCTTAGGGGGAGGGCAAGGGCTCTCCCCGAAGGAAGCCTCTGGGATCAGGGATTCTGCTGCCCCGGGCACAGACATTGCAGCCAGCAGCACTCCCCGGGGTGCCCGGGCAGCGAGTGGAGAGCCCAGGGTGCTCTTCCTCTGGGATAACTGAGCTTGGGTGCGAAGCTACGGAAGCGCTCCGTGTTCCCCGCGGCGCGGCCCTGACTGTCCTTGTGTGTTCCTTGCAGGCACCCAGGGCGTGGCCCCGCCGCCGCCCGCGCCCGTGGTGGGGCTGCAGACTCCGTCCACGGGGCTGCTGGGCGCCCGGCCCGGGCTGATC